>VDFB02270651.1:128440292-128551880 GCA_007258455.2 Sequoia sempervirens | reverse complement strand
ATAAGCCACCATATTGATCTGATTCCAAGGGCTACATTGCCCAATAAGGCTGCATACAAGATGAAACTTTCTCAAAATGAGGAGATTGCAAGACAAGTGCAAGAGTTGATGGATAAATGGCTAGTGAGGAAGAGTTTGAGCCCATGTCTTGTTCCTACTATCATATCACCAAGGAAGGATGGGAATTGGAGGCTTTGCACTGATTCAAGAGCCATTAATAGGATCACAATAATATATAGGTTCCCAATGCCAAGAATGGAGGACCTCATGGATTGTCTATTAGGAGCATCTTACTTTTCCAAGATTGATCTAAAGAGCGGGTACCATCAGATAAGGATCAAAGAGGGGGGTGAATGGAAGAGAGCTTTTAAGACTAATGAAGGGCTCTATGTGTGGTCGGTGATGCCCTTTGGGTTATCAAATGCCCCTAGTACATTTATGTCCCTTATGAATGAGGTATTGAGACCTTTCATTGGAAAGTTTGTTGTAGTTTATTTAGATATCATCCTTGTGTTTAGTAGGTCTAAAGAAGAAAATTTGAAGCACCTTGACATGGTACTAAGGAGGTTACAAGAGGAGAAGTTGTTGATCAACATGGAAAAGTGTAAATTCATGAAGGAAGAACTAGTATACCTCGGTTTTGTCATCTCCAAGGGAAGTTTGAAGATGGATCCTTCAAAGGTGGATGCTATTGTTACTTGGCCAACACCAAAATCCATGGGAGATGTAAGAAGCTTCCATGGAATTGCAAGCTTTTATAGAAAGCTCATCAAGAACTTTAGCCAAATTCATGCACCCATCATGGACACCATCAAAGGAGGTAACAAAGGTACGTTTTCCTCGACCAATGAGGATGATAAAGGGTTTGAATATCTGAAAATAAGAGTAGCACAACAGCCTATAATTGTGCTCCTTGATTTTGATAAAGTTTTTACCATTGAGTGTGATGCTAGCAATCAAGCAATAGGGGTTATTTTGAGCCAAGAAGGTAGAACAGTTGCATTTTACAATGAGAGGTTGAATGAAGCAAAGAGGAAGCATTCTTCCTATGATTTGGAATTGTATGCTATGGTCCAAGCCCTCAAAAATTGGAGGCACTACTTGTTACCTAAAGAATTTGTTGTTTATACTGATAATCATCCCTTGAGTTTTTTTAATGCATAGGACAAACTTAGTCATAGGCACATGAAGTGGGTAGAGTCTTTGGAATCCTATACTTTTAGAATAAAGCATAAGAAGGGAAAAGAAAATAAGGTGGAAAATGCTCTCAGTAGAAGGGCACTTGTAGTGCAAGAGATCCAACTCCAAATCGTGGGGGTTGAAGCATTGAAGGATATGTATCATGAAGATTTAGATTTCAAGGAGGTATACAATGTTTGTGATCAACATTTGAATTCTTTTCATGGTGAATTCCTTGACTTTTTATTGCAGAATGGTTATATCTTCAAAGGAAGCCAATTGTGTGTTCATAAATTCTCAATTAGGGAGAATATCATAAAGGAGAAACACAGTGGGAGTCTTGGAGGCCACTTTGCCCTTGACAAGACCTTGCAACAAGTTAGGAGATTTTACTATTGGCCAAAGTTGTAGGTGGATGTGAGAAGGCATGTCAAAATTTACACAATATGTCAAAGGGAAAAGGGAACTTCATCAAATTCAGGACTCTATCAGCCACTTCCCATTCCCAATAGGCCTTGGGAGTGTGTAAGTATGGACTTTGTCTTGGGGTTGCCTATAACCCAAAGAGGTTTTGCTAGTATCTTTGTGGTAGTTGATAGATTTAGTAGGACAACACATTTTATTCCTTGAAAATGCACCAATGATGCATCTCATACAGCAGGTCTCTTCTTTAAGGAGGTTGTTAGGATACATGGACTACCTTTAAGCATTGTTTCTGACAGGGATTCTAAATTCATTGGTCACTTTTGGAGGACCTTGTGGAAGAAACTCAAGGAAAATATATGTCCTTTAGTTCGGCATACCATCTACAAATAGATGGACAAACTAAAGTGGTGAATAGATCATTGGGAAACCTCTTAAGATACCTTACAAAGGAGCATGGACAAGCTTGGGATCTGATTTTACCTCAAGTTGAATTTGCATATAATGACTCCATGAATAGGAGCATTGGTAGAAGCCCTTTTGAAGTAGTCTATGGCATGCACCCTAAAGGGGTCTATGAACTAAGAGATATACAAGGAGTTGCTAAGAGAAGTATACAAGGTGAGGACTTTGTTATTACAATCAAGGATATTCATCAAGAAGTGAAGGAAACCCTTCAAAATAATATTGAGAAGTATAAGGAAAAGGTAGATTTAAAGAAGAGGAATGTCCTATTCAAGGTTGGAGACTTGGTGATGGAACACTTGAAGAAGGAGAGACTTCCAAAAGGAAATTACACCATACTCATGATGAAGAAGAAAGGACCTTGCAAGGTGGTCTACAAGTTTGGCCAGAATGCTTATGAAATAGAGCTACCTCCTAGGGTTGCAATCTCTCCTATCTTCAACATTTCTGACTTGTATCCTTTAAAATATTCTATGAATGCAAGTGATGGAGTAGGTACAACAACAATGGAGGATGAATATTGGGTGAAGGAACTACCCCCCAGCCAACCTATGACTCTTGAATGCATCCTAGACACCAAGGAGACAAAGAAGACTAGAAGGAAGGTTTACAAGGAATACCTAGTCAAATGGCAAGGTCTACCTGAAGAGGATGCAACATGTATGTCAAAAAATGATATTAAACATCATGGAACTACTATAGAAGACCTGATCTCAAAGAGGACTTGAGATCTTTTTCTTGCTTGGGAGTATGGCACAGAAGCACCCATGGGTCTAAGTGACCTAGAATAATTTGTCATTTTTTTATTTTTTTTTATGGATGGAATAAGGTCCTATGGACCATTTCAATGATTTGTAGTAGGTCTTCTAGGTTTTTGGTTGAGTTTTAGTCTTGGTGACCAACTTCTTTGTACAACAAGGTCTCCATCCTCCTTTGTAAGTCTAGTGCATCTTGGAAAAATAAGGAAAAAGGATGCCTTGCTATATCTAGACACCTGAGGGGAGTCCCCTTACTTTTTTACAATGTTTTAAATGCCTTTTACACACTTTGGAAGGCTCTTTGTGGTCGAGTTGGTAGAAGTTGCTCACATTGCCTTATCTAGGCAATTAGAAGTCAAAGCATGAAATTAGTTGTTTTCCAATGTATCTCTTTTCAAAAGATAGTTGCAAAAAGTTTGAGGGAGTTTGTAAGACTTAAAATATGCCTCTCTTGGTTAAGGCAAGGTTCATGTTGATGTTTTGAAGAATTTTCAATAAGAAGTTTGTTGTTTTTCCTGTGTTTTTTTGAAGAATTTGTTGATCTCGTACTTGGTACAGACTATATGTTCACTTTCATGCTCCAATACCATAATGGTTGGATTGGTAATTAAATAATATTTCCTTTGTTGTTGGAGTGGTAAGATTTCATTGAGTATCAAGGGAGATATTCCAATTTCTCTATTGGGTGGTCTGAAAACCCTTAAAATCAAGGTTTTAGGTGAAAAATGTATATTTCTTCCATTCCCACATTGTAAAATTGCTAAATCTTGGTGGGATGGAAGATATAAGTCTTTACTACCATTTCCTCAATGTTTTGGAGGACGACAGGATCATTTTTGGAAGTTGTGCGTGAATTTTGGCTTGACATCTCTATGTGGCAAGCATAATTAACAAGCCAAAAAAATGAGTATTTTCTTGATTTTGAAGAATATATTTAAGAGGAACTTAGGAATGGTGGAAAAAGGTGTGGAGAACTTTTATGAGTCTGAATTTTGGCTTTTGGGTGAAGGGGAGAGCCTAGATAGTCAAGACCTAGGTGTAGGTCTGTGAATTAGGCCTTTTGGAGTAGTGGTAGAAAGGGCCATTGTGAGTGATGTTTTGATAGTCAAGAGGAAGGGTTTTGGAACCTTGTAGGGGTCCATCTTAGGGGTCTGAATCCATAGGTTTGGTGTCTTAATAGACTTCCTTATGTTTTTTATTCTAACTATCCTGCCAGGCAAGGGTTGCAATCCTTAAGAGAGAGTGAGGTCTAAGTCACCATAGTGATGGGTGTTTGTTGAAACCTAAATGCTAGAGGGTTGTTAAACCTTGTTCTGACTTAATGAGACATGATCCAAATGTTTTCAAGCTTTGTGAGTGGTTTGAGTTGTGAAACCTAGGTTTGTGGGGTTGATCTCTTGAAGAATAGTGGAGTTTAGGACTCATGAGAGTATTTGACAAAAGCATTTAGTGGAGTTTTGACTTAATGAGACATGATCCAAATGTTTTCAATCTTTGTGAGTGGTCTGAGTTGTGAACTATAGGTGTGTGGGGTTGATCTCTTAAAGAATAGTGGATTTTAGGACTCATGACAGTATTTGAGAGAAGCATTCAGTGGAGTGACTTTGCCATTTGTGATTGTGAGTTTTCCTTCCCTACAACTCTGCATCATTTCTAAAGCTTATGCAAGCTACTTCCATGGTGTTTGTGGTGATGGAAAGAGTATTTAAGGTTTGTAAGTACCTTATGGAATAAACTCTCCTTTGTAGGGCTTGATTTGTGTATAGAATAAGCTTAGTCAATAAACATGATGCGAGTAATTTCTTGGAAGTTAGATGAAATGATTGAGGTGTAAATGGTTGATTGCAGTATCTTGGTCTTGAGGAACTAGTTGGTAAAAGTGAAAATTTGGTGAGTTGTTTAAGGAATTGAAATATTCAGAGCTCTTTATCAAGTTTTTTCTTTGAATTCATATAAATTGATGATAACAAATGTGTGTCAGGATTTGATGGATATAGGTTGTAAAATGAAAGATTGGTTTTTGGTTATTTTTCCTAGGTAAAGAAAATTGAGTGGTAGGGTGCCTTGGTGAATGATTGAAGAGTGGATTGTTTAGTCACTCTAATTAGGTTTCTTGTGCACGGATCAGTCATTTTTGCTAATAAATAAGATGTTTGAAGCTTGAGGATGATAACAATAAGTATTGAAATGAGTTGGCTTGTTGTTTCCTTGTGGTTTCCAAATGAAACAATGTGATTTTTGATGAAAAGAGAGAAATTTTAGTTTCTTATTCAATTTGATCTTCTCTTGATTCAATTGGGTCAGATGTTAGTTTAGGAGAACCTAGGTCATCAAATACTATTCAATTTTGCAAAAGGGATGAGTGTTCAAATTTTTATTCAATCAATCACAAAAGGTTATGGAAAAATGATTTAAAGCATGTTCAAGGTCATATGAGGTCTTATTTGAATGTATTTAAGGTTATGGGTAAGTTCTAGGTGGTCAAAGTGGGAAAATGCAAACAATGCAATAATGTAATATTGTTAAAAGTTGTTAAATTGAAAAAAACAAGGAAATCAAGCATATTAAGGGTTAAAAGGGGTAGTTTGAACTGATGGAAAGATAGTTATGGAAAATAAAATATCTTTAAAAGGCATGTACAAGTGAGAAAAAGCAGAATTTTGTGTTCTTGTAATTAGATTTTGAAATAAAAATTTCATGTTTCTGAGTTTGTAGCATTACTTTGCATTGTTTTGTTTTCTTGTGTTGGTAATTTACGAACACCCAAAGTTAAATCATAGTGTGAATACATGTAAAGAGGATTTATTTTCCAATTTCAAGAGCTGAGCTTGATTATTTTTAGGAAACAAAAGAATAAGAGGCAATTTTCAGTGCCTAATAGAGTCCTTTTAGAAGCAAGTTTGAGAGTCCAATAGAGTTTTTCTTCACTAATCCACCAATGTAGGTCAAGTAAATTGGTGGAGTAGGTTAATGCTAGGAATTTTTTCATGTTTTTATGATTGTAAGTGCAGGGAAAAGCAAGAATACCATGTTGGAGTTGTTGCTACACTAGAAAATAGAGGATTTTCCTACACAAAGTGATGCTACAGTCATGGGTCATGAATAAATAAAGCTTGAAAAGGATTTGAAATGTTGTAGAAGGTCTTGGTAGACATAAAAAATCATGTTCCAGGTGTTGGCCAAAGAAATAGAGGTTTGCAAGAGTTTTTTTCACAAAACCCTCCTTGATTTGTGCTTTTACACCCTATAAACAAGGGTTTATTGGATGAAAACATTTTCATGGTTTTCAATCCCTATAAATGGTGAAATATTGAGTTATAAGACATGATTGAATATTTTTTTGAGGTTTTGAGTGATTTGGAATGGTTTTGAAGGGGTCTCCTTTGTAAAACAGGCCTAATCTACTAGCCTTTCTTTAGAGGAGAGTCTGAAATATGATGAATTTAATTATGCCAAACGTCTAAGAACTTTGATATGTTGAAATGTAATGGAAAGTGTTTCTAAATGTGCATTGATTTTTTTAATAAGCTTTGAGATAGGAATGTAACTACCCGATTCAATGGTTGACAGACCTACTAGAGGAATATGATATTGTCCAATCAAAACAAAGATGTTTGTTTAAATAGTGGAAATGATGATATTGAGTGCTCGGTTACTATCAAACTAATGATATGATTGATGTTACTAAATTTGGTTAAGGTGTATAAGACAGGTTTGGTGACTTTGATGGTTGGATGGGTGAGTATTATGAATCCTTTTAAGCAAATTGGTGATTAACCACAAGATGATAATCAAGATTCTATTGTAGCAAGAGTTTGTAACCTGTAAATAGACTACTGTAGTCATTAAAATATGGTTAGTACAATGCTTGATAATGGATTGATAACAGTGAGGTATGGTTTAGTTCATTTGTTGCCTTGGTGAACAAATGAAAGGATGAATTGTTCAAGTGTCAATAATCAGGTTTATGTTGTTTTTATGGTGGTTGAGAATGATGTGAATCTAATTGATTAAGTCAAAGTTTTCTTTAATATGGTTTTTTCTTTGAACAAGTCAATTGGAATACTGATTAGTTGAATGATGAATGATGGCCTATGGAATGGATAAGAGAATTTGAGTGGATTTTGGTTGAATGAAAAGTAGATTTCTGATGAAATTATATTTGATTTTTCTCTTGATTCTATTTGGGATTGAAATCCCTTGAAGAAATGATGTTGATGGTATTTGTTGGCTACTCTGCATTAGATGTACCCTGATGATTGAGTGTTTTGATATGATGCTCTGCATCACTAATTTCCTTGTCTGTGCTATTGCTTACTATTATGGTTTCATAGATTTTTTCCAAGCATCCATAGTTTGTCGTGCCAGTGCACCTTTGCAAGCACGTGCCTACATGTGAAGTAATTGCATCATTCTACTTATGTTGACTTTCTAAAAAACTATATTGTATAGTTGAAATTTTGTCATCTATCAACATCTAGTTATTAGTTATGGAATTTGAAGTAATTCTTTGAGTTTGAATGATGTGTAATGCAATGTAACCAACAATATGAATATAAACTACACAAATCTATTAAGTAGAATTCATTAGTTAAGTTATCTTTATTCTATTACCTCTGTGTATGCTTTATTGAAACCACTGGCACTAGGAGGTGTTTGCTTGAAACCACCAATATTAGCCTGTTCAACATCCAAAATCACATGTATTAAAATACCATTTGTAAAACAATGCTATTAACATGTAATAAATTTATAATTGTTTACTAGTTACATACCCCACTAATAGGTGTATTGCAGAAATAAATAGGTGGAGGACTAGTGTATCCAGTCTCAACACTGTGACCCTACAATTTTACTAAAATAATAAAACTAAATTAGTTAATCATGCATTTCAAAATCAAAATTTAATAAATTAAATTCAATGAATATGTTGACTTTTACCTGACTATCAATGTTGTATGCACGATGCAAAATGCCAGTCATCCTCTCCATCTCCATAGCAGCATACAGATCCTATGTAGCAACATATGGATCCTATGTAGCAGCCTCCTGAGTGTTGGTGGGGTCATATGAACAATTCACCCCACAAGATTGACACACATGGGTTTGAAGGCCACCACCCGAAGACTCCGGTAGATGGTGTTGTATAATAGGGCTAGTATGATGGCTGGCACTCTGGGTCAAAGTTTTTATTTCCTGCAATGTCTCTATGTCGACACTCTCCTTCGCAACTATAGGCATAATAATGTGCTCATGAGGCGGCCTACTAAGAGGTCGTTTCCCTTGCCGCACAAGATCTGGCTATGCACCGGGCCTATCCTAAGCCACCCCCCCACCTCTCCCTTGGAAATCCCTCATATGAAAATAATTTGGGATTTGGTTCAATATGAACTCACTGTATAGTTTCCTAAGAAAATATTGGGGGACTTCATAATTGTTGCATGGTGGGCAATCAAAGACCAAGTACCACCTATCATAAAAACGGTTCCTAATCTCTTGGTGGTGGAACCAATGAATAGGAAAACTCTTCACATTGAGGCTAATATTTTGATTTTTTCTAGGGTCAGTGAATAAAGAGCACAAATCACCTTTAGTAATTTTTAAATTTTTTACTTGTTTATATGATAGTTTATTTGCATAATATGCCCTAGCTACCTGCCTCCTATCTTGCCATCCTGTTATTTGTTGGGTTATTGAATCTACATTTTTTAACATCTCTTTCATTGAATTTACTAGTGTCATTCTTTTCGTGGTTGAAGCATTTGGATCACTCAACCTATTGATAAGATCCTTAATTTGTTTTTTGTTTTTTTCAATTTCACTCAAATTTTGTTGAGTGCCAGGAGGGTGTTGAGTGATTGGTGGGGGAGGTTGATTTTGTTGAGGATTTTGTTGAGGAGTATTTTCCTATTCTTCTTGTTGAGTATTTTTAGGATTTTTAGGATTATTTGTATTTCCTACAAATTAAAAAAAAAAAACAAACTGAAAATCTAACCTAAAACAAACAAAATCAACTTGAAACTAAGAATTTCAAAACAAATAGCAAACAATACTTACCTCCTACACCTCTTCTCCATCGTGAGACCATCTTTGAAAACAAAAAGCAACTATTGTTGATGAATTTTGTAGAATGCCTCCTCCTAGAATGTGAGTGCGAAAATGAGGGTTTTTGGCCACGAGAAAAGCATAAAAACAGGCAAGAGAAAATGAATAGCTTTCACTTTCTTTTTTCTTTTACAATGACATAACGCGAGCACATTATAACATGCTCGTGTTATGTCATTTTCAATATTTTTTTGAAGTTGGCTACAAAAGTGTAACCCAACTTCATGCACCCACCCCCAGTTGGTATCTTTTGTTCTCCAAATATCTATTTGAAGATGTTTTCAAAAATCTTGAAAAGAGGCATACATGGCGGCCAAACAAGGAGGGAAACACAAAAAATGAAATGAGTGAGAAGGAATGGAGGAAACCTAGAAGATGCCATGGCCTAAGAGGCCCAAATTTATTTAAAAAAATTCAAAATATTTCAAACGGCTTACAAGTGTCACATTGAGGACATCTATAGAGTTTTTCCCATAAATACTTTTGAAATCACAATTTTTTTCATGGTCTAGCTCCTCAAATCCTCTGATGGTGGCACATAGCTTCTTCCTAATGATTTGAAGAAATGAAATGATTTTTCATTTATTTTCTTTGTTTCTTTTGTTTTAGGGTTCTCATAACCCTAGGTCAACATGCCTTGGTGGCATTTTTGTCTTAGGTTTTAAAAACACAAGGTGTCGACTAATGTGTACATTGAGGGCTAAGACTCGTGTCTTATACCTTAGATTTACATAATCTTATATATGCCATATATTAAGTCCTTGTGACTTTATAAGTGTTTTCTTTGACTCTTATTTGGACGAGTCTAGTTTTTTTTTAAATTTTGCATTCATTCTTTGAAAATATAAAACACGTAATTTAAGTGAAGACTTATAAATCACTTAAGTTTAATGTTACCTTTGATACAAGATAAAGAACATGTGTTGATAATATTTAGTCAAAGGAGGGATAAGTTAAGCTTTAAATGCCTATGCCTTGAGTCAAGGAGATTGTTAAAGATATTTTCAAAATTTTGGAGAAAGAATAGGTAAATTGGATGGCTTCATCATAAATTCAACTTCAATTAAGAGTTCAAATGGATGGATTATGATTCAAGAAGATTTGGCACTTAACTCCATGATTCTTGCAATTTCAACCCTATTTTTGAGGGATTTTTAGTTGTGCATGACCCTTTGGATGGATTTAAAATTCAGAGCTCCTTATGTCTATTTTAAGGAGGTTTTTCTTAGTTAAGTGCCTAGTTTGAAGGAGAGGTTTCAAGTGAGACAACTCATCAAGTCGATTGGAACCAAAATTCAAAATTCAAATTCTTGGAGCCTTTTGTATAAGTCTTTTTCTTCTCACATTCTATCACTAGCTCTAAGTTTGGTGACTACTGGAGCAGTATATTCACACTTTGTAACTCATTTTTTATGAGACTTAGAGTTATTTTATTAAGTTTTTTTTTTTGTCTTGAGATGCAGAAAGCTCCTATTATTCAATAAAGGAAGCTTGTTTCCTCAAATTTTCTTTGATTCTTGTATTGATTGTGAATTTCATGATAAAATATTGTTTTTTCCTTTATTTTTATCAAATTACTTTAATATTGAATTCAAAGACTAGCATGTTATAGTGCAGGTTTGTGAACGTGTTTATAATTCTATTGTATCAAATTTGTGAAAACATTATTTTTTTCCTTTTAAGAACATAAAAAAAGGCCAAAACCTTTCACTTGAATCATTTTTGGAGACATGTGTAGCTGAGTTGTGAGATAATATAGTTTCATCAAGTGAGTAGGGTTGTTAGTTTCAATT
This sequence comes from Sequoia sempervirens, assembly GCA_007258455.2. Classification (NCBI taxonomy): domain Eukaryota; kingdom Viridiplantae; phylum Streptophyta; class Pinopsida; order Cupressales; family Cupressaceae; genus Sequoia; species Sequoia sempervirens. The sequence goes on along the minus strand of VDFB02270651.1, from coordinate 128,541,157 downwards.
GCATTTTCAAGTTTCACCATTGGTGTATCACCTATTAGAGATAGGTTTTAAAATTATAAGCATATCTGTCTTACTCTTTTCCATGTCATTTTTAAATATTTTCAAGTTATCTAAAGGGGAGACAACCCATAATCTTGAGGTCTACTTTCACAATAGGATACCCACAACCTGAAAGTAGTCCCATGTTACACGAGATTGTTAAGTTTTCAGCTTGGCATCAAGTGCAAATCCCTGTGACAACAACAACATTACTCTAGCTATGATAGGTGCTTTATTTAGTTGGGCTTGTTTGTTATCTGAGGAGTTATCTAAATTTGATGTTGCATTATTCGTTGTGGAGGATGTTCTATGGTAGACATGTATACAAAATGTGAAAGAATAGAAAAACTCATGAACTATTTGACATAATGCCTCAAAGAGATGTAATCTTATGGAATGTAATAATTGTAGGATATTCATAAAATGGATTTATTGAAACGGATTTCAAAACTTTCATGAAAATGCAATTGGCAATTCTAAAGTAAAATTCTACAACTAGCAAGTTCTAAAGCCAAATATACTATCTTACCTATAAATAATTTTGCAATCTTCTAATGCAACCTCAAAGTAATTGCTTCCTTGCAGCAGTATGAATAAAGATCCCCAAGATAGTAGTAAACTAACACTTGATCTCTCTCGTGTTGTTATAATAGGCTTATGTATCTGTTATATAATTTCTGTATAATTTGTATATCATGATGAGCTTGATAGTAATATGATTATGTGTCTGAAACTACAAGAGAAGAATTGTTTTCTGAATGCATCATAATTTCAATTTCTTTAGATAGTTACAGTTTATAAACTAGAGATAAACACTAGATAAAATAAGAAGATTCAAGAAGAAGAATTCATTAGATAGTTATGGTTTATAATTCTACAATTAGCAATTTCTAAAGCCAAATATATTATCTTACCTATAAATTATTTTGCAATCTTCTAATGAAAACTCAAAGTAATTGCTTCCTTGCAGTAGTATGAATAAAAATCCCCAATACAATAGTAAACTAACACTTGCTCTCTTTGGTGTTGTTATAACAGGCTTATGTATCTGTAATATAATTTTTATAATTTGTATATCATGATGAGCTTGATAATAATAGGCTTATGTGTCTGAAAATACAAGAGAAGACTTGCTTTCTAAATGCATCATAATTTTAATTTTAATATGCATCCTACTCTACTTAGTGATAGTCCATTTTTAGTGCTATCATTGTGTTTTTGGAAAGCAACAATCTATGGTATTTCCTTGATAATGTGTCAAGGGGTTGAATGCTTTGGTTTCTACATTTCTCACTAAGATAAAGACAGTGCTTGGCTTATTTTTTGCTTTGTGTATAGTGGTGGTAGTATGGTCTACTTTTTTGATGGTGATATTGATTGTTTCTTTTTTATCTAACAAGTTATAATAGTTGGTACATAATTCTCCTAGCTTTTCTATTCTTAGTTCACATATCACATTCCAGATGATTGAGGTTGCTTTATTTTTCCAAAGGACAATGATATGGTCATAGTTTGATTTGTGACAAGTTGAGTGTTAGAAAATGGCTATGGGATTCAATACCTTGAGAACACAACTATTGTGATTTATGACAACTACCTTCAATGAAATTGATAGTAAAACATAGTAAATGGACAACGAAACTTGCATGGATAGTATCAATAATGTTACAATTTGTTGGTTGCTCTTCCACATTGATGTCTTACATTAGTTTGTTAGTCTATTGCTTATTTTGAGAATGATATATATAATCAATTCTTGAAAGGGGGAGAAATGACATCTCTGGAATATGACAGTTGTTGTTGCCTGTAGCATCAATAATCAGTGACAAAATCCTCTTATTGGTTTGCAAAGGGTTTGATGGAGAGATGATTGACATTATTATCTTGTGACAATATGATATCATTTCTTTTTCTCTTAACAATCTGCTACTCTCAGTCAATGTTGTCAATGCTATCTCATTGTCAATAGTCTTTCATGCAGCTATAAAGAACACTTTGCTAATGCTATGACAATATTGTACTATTGTTGGCCAGTGGCAGTTTTGTGATAATAGTGTACATTTTTAGATAGAGATAAGGGGAGTAACACAATGGTATTTTGGAGTTTTTGGATAATAAGGAACAACATTTTGATTATAGTTTATTTCGAAGAACACGTTGATTGTTATTTTTGAAGAAGACTTTGGAGTTTTAGAATAGTTTGACCTTGAATTTGTTGCTCTTTGCTTTGAAAAATTTGACACCTGGAACAATCATGGAGCATTTACTTCCTTGAAAGACTTGAAACATGTTATCATGTTGGAACAGTGGTTGGGAACACACTTGTATTGATGCTCAATATTGGTTGGAGCAGTAAGTTAAGTGAAGTTTGATTTCTTTATCTTCTTATTTCTCTACTCAGTGGTTCTTGGTCATGCAATATTTTCTTGTGGATGATGATGTAATGTTGAACAATGTTTCCTTGTTGGATGATGTTGCATCATTGTTGAATCAGTTCCTTGGTCAATTCAGTTGCTATTGATATAGTGCTCAAAGAGAAGTTCCTTGAAAGACTTGAAACATGTTGTCATGTTGGAACAGTGGTTGGGAACAGTGTATTGAAGTTCAATATTGGTTGGAGCAGTAAGCTAAGTGAATTTTGATTTCTTTATCTTCTTATTTCTTTGCTCAGTGGTTCTTTGTCATGCAATGTTTTCTTGTGGATGATGATGTAATATTGAACAATGTTTCCTTGTTGGATGATGTTTCATCACTGTTGAATTAGTTCCTTGTTTAATTCAATTGCTATTGATATAGTGCTCAAAGAGAAGTGATAGTGTTGTTCGCACATTGTGAAAATTTTATGCATGATATCAATATTGATAAGTCTTTCTATGGAGCTTCTTTGTAGGGGGAGTTTTATAGGTGATTATTCTATCTTGGTAATCATGATAGTCCAATTTTAGATAGTGTGCTCCTTTGTCATTTGATGTCAATGGGGGAGAGATTTGAAGGAAGGAGAATGGAGCAAAATTTTTTAAATGTTGACATCAATGCCAAAGGAGGAGATTGTTGGCATGATGTTTGTCATTGATGTCAAACATATGGCATTTCATAATATTAAGGGTTTGATCTGTCATTGATGTCAAAGGTATGGCATTTCATAATGTTGAGGTTTTGATGTCAAAATACTTTGTTTGGTTTAACATCTACTCATTGCACATTCTAGTGTTGGTTCTTTGACTTGTCACTAATCTCCAAGCCACATGGTTTATCATTCACTTTCTAGTGATATTACAAAGGGTCATTTGCCATGATAGTAAAGGTTGGTAAAGGCACAGATGTCAGTGCATGGTAAAGGTTGGGAAAGGCCCCTGTTTCATGGTTTGCATGGTAAAGTTTGGTAAAGGCATATGTTTCATAGTTCATTGTATTGATTTGTTATTAATGCAAAGGTGGTCATTGCTCATACTATTGATAGATTCTTTGTTACAAGGTTTAGTCAAAAGATTGTTTCAAGTCACAAAGTTGTTACATGACACAAGGTTGTTGAATTGCAAAAGTTCAAAGGGTTTCATCATCCATTGACGTCTTATCTCAAAACCCTAGACCAAAGTTCTAAAACCCTAAGCATTGTTCAAACCTCTAAAGGATATGTTTGCATTGTTTTTGACACAAAGAAAACAAAAACGATATCTTTGTATTAAGGCTATCGGTATTAGAAATATAAATCTCTCAAATGTAATACCACGATTTTTTAATGAATATAACTATTGTTCAACATGGAAAACAGTAGATCGGGGTTTTTGTTAGTTGAGAACAGTTTTCTAACTGTGTACAAACAAAAACGTTGGCAGTAGAAACAAAGATGTGTTCAGAGGTTTTCTGACTAGAGTGAAAAACGTGAGTTTATGTGAACATTTTGAATATGATATGAAATGATGAAGAAAATGCAGTGTGGAGTAAGGAAAGTGCGGGTTTTTTACGTTTGCAGAGAATAATGAAGGTTATTGATCGAATTCCGTGTAAGAGATTGTTTGTAACCTGTGATTAAAAATGGAGGCATAAGAGTTGGGCTCTTTCGTTTATAAAACTCTGAAAATTGTGACATAGTTTATTGTCAAATACTAATTTTAGTTGTTTTGATCCGTAGTTATGATAAAATTTGATAGCATCGTAATCTCTTGCGTTTAAAGCTGAAATCTGGAAAATGACCATACATAGCTATTTTTTTTGCATTTTTTAGACTAAATCCTCCGTTGTCTGACCATGTGATTTTATGAAAATTTGCAAGTTCAAAGCTTCAACATTAACAGACAAAATTCTATTCGTCTTTCACCCCGTTTTGTGTAATGAAATATCGAACATACTACGTGTAATCTTAAGAAAAAAATATTGAAAGATATATAAAGACAAAACGACAAACCTGTCGAACTAAACCTTTCCGTAATAAAATAATTGAAAAAAACAAAATTCATAAATCTTATTACAACTATCATTAGTTTTGACTAACCAAAAAATTATCATTTACCTTAAAATTCTCTACAAATAATATAATTAAGAAATGAAAAGGGAAAGGAAAAACGAAAACAAAAACATTACTAGAACAGTTCAGTTTTTCAACTTGCAGAAATTTCAACACAAAGAATCGAGCAACGACTACTTTAGTCCTGCTATTCCTATTGACAGCCATTTCTTTTGGGAGGCTTAAGCTTGGATTTAATAGTTTTAAATTAAATTTGTATAATACTTTGACAGATACCTATATCTAGAAACTGCTGAAGATTTTTTTGTCTTTTAATAGTTTAGTAGTTTACAGGTGGCTATACAAATTTTATTATTTTTTTCCCAGTCCACCCAGAAATCAGACTTGCAGGTAAACTGATAATCTATATTCAATATCCGTATTGACATGTGATTCAAAATTAAACTATTTCAACTTGTACATTTGATTTAACAGTCAACAGAGGATTTTTTTCATATTCTTAAAATTTTCCTAGTTAATGTTCACCTATGTAACAACAGAAGTAAACAAGGGCTGCGTGCAGTTACAGTCCCTGTCCAAAGCAAAAAGTATGCTTAACAATAATAGAAATTGAGTTGATTTATTTGAGGCATTTGCCAACATTGATAATGAGCAGTTGCAACGTCCACTTGACAAACAAACCAAAACAAAACATAAATGTCATTTTCTTAAAAAAAAAAAGTGTGGATCTCAGCCACTGCAAAAACCAAATGGAAACTTTGAATTATGTATATGATATTGGAACCTGATTATTATAATGAGTATTAAGGCAAGTAGGGTGAAGGGTATGTGTATTTCAACATTATTAATGAAGAGTAAGACAAGAACTACCACTGATTTGTGTACAGTATCACTGAATAATTATGATTTGGTCCATGGGTATTTGATTACTTTTTCGTCGAGCATTTGTTGTAGAATTCTAGTTCCTTAGACACCAATAGAGTGGCCGGAAAAGCGTATTGGATGATTTTCAGTCAATTTAGGAAAATGGTTTGTAAAATTCCACACTGTATTAATGAATGTGTTTGTAAATGTAATAATGATATATCTTCAGAAATAATTGATTACCATAATAAATTAAGTGTATCTTTATTGGATGATTTTCAGTCAATTAAGGAAAATGGTCTGTAAAATTCAACACCATATTAATGAATATGTTTGTAAATGTAATAATGATATATCTCCAAAAATAATTGATTACCATAACAAATTAAATGTACCTTTCCTTCTAAGTAGCGACAAAGTTCTTGAGCCTATAAATTCGTAGAAGCAAAAGCAAGCAAATTTTTAAGCAGGTTTCAAAAACAATGAAAATTTTGCAATCCTATGCCATTTATTGATTTCATAAAGCAAAAATGTTTTACACTGAAAAATGAATCAAAACTATCTTGAACACATGAAACTTGATCTGAAAATAAATTAATACAACTAAATTCAATTTAAACAAATTCAAAAAATAGCAGAATATGTCTATAAAGGAATTCGTTCCAAGAGATTAAACCTAGACTAGAGGTAGTGGATTAAAACCTGAGATAAAATATGAAAATTTCTATACTTTATAGATCTCTCACTGGATTATAAGCCTATTGCACAATATTCATTTTTATTCTTTTTCTTTTCATGTGCCTCAAGATGTACTATTCAATTAATTGCTTTGTGCTCCTTTAGAAATTGAAATGCAATGTAATTTTGGAAGGATTTCATGGGATTTCATAGGACTATGGATGGCATTACCCCTAATGCATGGGTTGGTCCACAAAGATAGAAAAATTGTGTTTAGGTGATAGGAATTTTGTTGTATCTTAGCCCTTTCCTTCAATTATACAATGTAAATATATGGTATTGAATTAGTTAGAACCATTGCACTAATCTATGCTTAATGAGTTAGTTAGAACCATGATACAAATTTATGCTCAATGAGAAAATAAGTTGCAACAAGATTGAATATCTGTAAAATTTTTGGATTCACCTTGACTTAGTACCTAAACAACCATTAATGATAGATGAGACCTAAGAAATGGTCCAGAACCTTCATGAAGCTTCTTTTCATTTGACTTGGCATTACCTTCTTCAAATTTTACGATTCTATTTTTTCCAATTTATATAACCATGGAAATGGCTCTATTTTATAGATTGAGAAATTCAATGGAAGCATATAAATTCTACCACTCTTAACTTGACCAAGATTATTGAGTAGTAGAGAGTATTAACATTTGAGAGAGCTTCAAGCATGGAAAACAAGACAGTGAAATTACTACTATTTGTACTCTTTCAAGGCCTTGAAGAAGGCTATTTTTTTTTTCAAACAAATATTACGAGAATGGTATTAAAAATTGGATGCTAACTAGTTCTCATCATTGTGCATGGTTTGTTTGTTAGAAACCAAGATCTGAAATGCAAACCATACAATCCTTCCACAAAAGTGAAAAACAGAAAAAGTAGAAGCTTTGCAAAAAGATGTGCAAAATATTATTATTCAGGAATTCATAATTACATGAGATAATTTTCTTTATAAAAGAAAAGTATGCATAACCCTAATCTTATATTGAGCAACAGATATGCTCAACTTAAGATAAGGATGAGAATAATAAACCCTAGGATTTAAATATTACCTAAGAAGTAAGAGTTATGCAAGTGTAATTAAATATTAGTACACTAACACTCACCATAAGTGCAACTTAGGGAGACTAAAATGCATGCACCTAAAACTAAGATGAATGCAAGAAAGAATGAATGGTCCTGACAACAAGGCCTGATCAGGTACCCATGTACAAATGCAATAATGAGGTAGAGAAGGAAAACCCAGTGGGACAAAACCCCCTACAATGAGAACGTTGTTGCAAAGAAGCACTGGAAGAACACTGTGTAGTAACACTAGAACCGCAATTTGACAAGCAAAGAAAGATACTTTTGTCTACAACTAAAACGAAAAAAAAATCATAATAATGTGAAAATAGACCCGATGCCATGAAAGACTAGAAAACTCACAAACTAGAACAACCCTGGAATCTGTGAAGCAATAGTAGATGAAATGATGACAAAATCTAGAAACCGTGTATCTCGATGCCAATGCCAAACTGAGACTAAAACTCTTCCATGGGAAGGATTACCAAAAATACTCTGGAACATTAACATAAAAATAGGGCCCTCAAACTGAGAAGGATCTGAACTAATGTGGATCAAGAAACATAATCTCTCAACTAAAGTGTGAACCGATGAATCTGATATGTTTCAAGCAAGAGCAATATGTGGACAAATGAAACTAAGAAACTAGATAACCCATGCGAGTTGTCAACAAATCAAGATGGATATGGAGATCAAAGTGCATGCACACTCTAATCAGATTATTATGCAAGAAACCCCCTTGATGGAACTTTATCTTAGTTCATTTATTACAATAACCCAATGATTGTAAAAGGAGATCATAAAAACATGAATAAATAGAAAATATAAATATACCTCAGATATGTGTAAAGGACTAAACCAGCTTTCCAACGCCACAAGAATGGAAAAAAAAGGATCACTGTGTCAAAAGATATGCCCTCCGAAGCAAAAAAAACTTCATCTGAGTTCAAGGACCTGAAAAATAAATCTAGAGAAAAATATGGTAAAGAACACCTACACCACTAGATCAGCATCAAAATCAGCTTTCCAACAGTATCTCTTTTACAAAAAATGGATGTTATATGAAATACACTCAAATTTAGTGAAAATTGCTCTAAAAGGCCCAATAAGGGCTAAAAAAAATAATCCCCTAGTCACATGCAGGACCAAAGGGATGGCAGTTGGGGGTTGGGGTGGAGCCCTTGGTTGCCCATACGACCGACGCTTGCACTGGGAGGCCGTCGGGGATTGGGCTTGAGCCGTTGGTCCTCCATAGGACCTCGAGCTTGCAAAAGGGGCCTGATGGCTAGCGGGGGCTACAAAGGGGACCATCAGCAACGGTGGTGGACCGGTGGCCGCCGAGTGGTGCAACCAATCTATGCGGGTGGTGCAGATTTTGCAAAAAAAATCATTTTATTTTTTTTGAAAATTTTCCTTGAACTGCATGTTGGGAAGCTCGTATGGCCCCCCAAGCAAAAAAATTTTGCCTTCCGAATCAACTACACTAAAATCAATGAAATGAAAGGCACCCTTAAGGTTTTTGGCTGCTATGAATGCAATGGTGACCTCCATTTGTGCTCAAACTGCTTTGAAAAATTGGCTACCCCCAAAACTTGCAAAAAATCTCTCAACTTGAAACCCTCATGGATCTGGCAAACGATGGCCAAAATCTGCAAAATAAAAGCCAATCCTGACTTTTTCCAGCACTTTGAATCCAATGGTGAAGCTTGATCTAATCCAAGATTTTTCAAATCAAGGCTCTGATACCATGTTAGAAACCAAGATCTGAAATGCAAACCATAAAAGCCTTCCACAGAAAAGAAAAACAGAAAAAAGTAGAAGCTTTGCAAAAAGATGTGCAAAATATTATTATTCAGGAATTCATAATTACATGAGATAATTTTCTTTATAAAAGAAAAGTATGCATAACCCTAATCTTATATTGAGCAACAAGATAGCTCAACAAGATAAGGATGAGAATAATAAACCTAGGATTTAAATATTACCTAAGTAAAGTTATGCAAGTGTAATTAAATATTAATTACACTAACACTCACCCATAAGTGCAACTTAGGAGGATCTTCAAAAATGCATGCAGTACCTAAAACTAAGATGAATGCAAGAGTATCGAATGGTCCCGGACAACAAGGCCTGATCAGGTACCCATGTACAAATGCAATAATGAGGTAGAGAAGGAAAACCCAGTGGGACAAAACCCCCTACAATGAGAACGTTGTTGCAAAGAAGCACTGGAAGAACACTGTGTAGTAACACTAGAACCGCAATTTGACAAGAAAAGAAAGATACTTTTGTCTACAACTAAAACGAAAAAAAAATCATAATAATGTGAAAATAGACCCGATGCCATGAAACACTAGAAAACTCACAAACTAGAACAACCCTGGAATCTGTGAAGCAATAGTAGATGAAATGATGACAAAATCTAGAAACCGTGTATCTCGATGCCAATGCCAAACTGAGACTAAAACTCTTCCATGGGAAGGATTACCAAAAATACTCTGGAACATTAACATAAAAATAGGGCCCTCAAACTGAGAAGGATCTGAACTAATGTGGATCAAGAAACATAATCTCTCAACTAAAGTGTGAACCGATGAATCTGATATGTGTCAAGCAAGAGCAATATGTGGACAAATGAAACTAAGAAACTAGATAACCCATGCGAGTTGTCAACAAATCAAGATGGATATGGAGATCAAAGTGCATGCACACTCTAATCAGATTATTATGCAAGAAACCCCCTTGATGGAACTTTATCTTAGTTCAATTATTACAATAACCCAATGATTGTAAAAGGAGATCATAAAAACATGAATAAATAGAAAATAAAAATATACCTCAGATATGTGTAAAGGACTAAACCAGCTTTCCAACGCCACAGGAATGGAAAAAAAAGGATCACTGTGTCAAAAGATATGCCCTCCGAAGCAAAAAAAACTTCATCTGAGTTCAAGGACCTGAAAAATAAATCTAGAGAAAAATATGGTAAAGAACACCTACACCACTAGATCAGCATCAAAATCAGCTTTCCAACAGTATCTCTTTTACAAAAAATGGATGTTATATGAAATACACTCAAATTTAGTGAAAATTGCTCTAAAAGGCCCAATAAGGGCTAAAAAAATAAGCCCCCTAGTCACATGCGTGACCAAAGGGATGGCGCTGGGTTGGGGTGGGAGCTCCTTTATTGCCCATACGAACAACGCCAGACCGGAGGCCGCTCTGGATTGGGTTTGAGCCGCTGGTCCTCCCATATATATAGGACCTCGAAGCAGAAAAAGGCCCTGGCGACGAAGCGGGCTAAGCAAAGGGTCCATCAAAGAATCTGCAGGACCGGTGGGCCGAAAGTGGTGCAAACTAATCTATGCTGGTGGTAGATTTGCAAAAAATCATTTTCTTATTTTTTTGAAAATTTTCCTTGAACTGCATGTTGGGAAGCTCGTATGGCCCCCCAAGCAAAAAAATTTTGCCTTCCGAATCAACTACACTAAAATCAATGAAATGAAAGGAAATGAAAGGCACCCTTAAGGTTTTTGGCTGCTATGAATGCAATGGTGACCTCCATTTGTGCTCAAACTGCTTTGAAAAATTGGCTACCCCCAAAACTTGCAAAAAATCTCTCAACTTGAAACCCTCATGGATCTGGCAAACGATGGCCAAAATCTGCAAAATAAAAGCCAATCCTGACTTTTTCCAGCACTTTGAATCCAATGGTGAAGCTTGATCTAATCCAAGATTTTTCAAATCAAGGCTCTGATACCATGTTAGAAACCAAGATCTGAAATGCAAACCATAAAAGCCTTCCACAGAAAAGAAAAACAGAAAAAAGTAGAAGCTTTGCAAAAAGATGTGCAAAATATTATTATTCAGGAATTCATAATTACATGAGATAATTTTCTTTATAAAAGAAAAGTATGCATAACCCTAATCTTATATTGAGCAACAAGATAGCTCAACAAGATAAGGATGAGAATAATAAACCTAGGATTTAAATATTACCTAAGTAAAGTTATGCAAGTGTAATTAAATATTAATTACACTAACACTCACCCATAAGTGCAACTTAGGGAGACTAAAAATGCATGCACCTAAAACTAAGATGAATGCAAGAAAGAATGAATGGTCCTGACAACAAGGCCTGATCAGGTACCCATGTACAAATGCAATAATGAGGTAGAGAAGGAAAACCCAGTGGGACAAAAACCCCTACAATGAGAACGTTGTTGCAAAGAAGCACTGGAAGAACACTGTGTAGTAACACTAGAACCGCAATTTGACAAGCAAAGAAAGATACTTTTGTCTACAACTAAAACGAAAAAAAAATCATAATAATGTGAAAATAGACCCGATGCCATGAAAGACTAGAAAACTCACAAACTAGAACAACCCTGGAATCTGTGAAGCAATAGTAGATGAAATGATGACAAAATCTAGAAACCGTGTATCTCGATGCCAATGCCAAACTGAGACTAAAACTCTTCCATGGGAAGGATTACCAAAAATACTCTGGAACATTAACATAAAAATAGGGCCCTCAAACTGAGAAGGATCTGAACTAATGTGGATCAAGAAACATAATCTCTCAACTAAAGTGTGAACCGATGAATCTGATATGTGTCAAGCAAGAGCAATATGTGGACAAATGAAACTAAGAAACTAGATAACCCATGCGAGTTGTCAACAAATCAAGATGGATATGGAGATCAAAGTGCATGCACACTCTAATCAGATTATTATGCAAGAAACCCCCTTGATGGAACTTTATCTTAGTTCAATTATTACAATAACCCAATGATTGTAAAAGGAGATCATAAAAACATGAATAAATAGAAAATAAAAATATACCTCAGATATGTGTAAAGGACTAAACCAGCTTTCCAACGCCACAGGAATGGAAAAAAAAGGATCACTGTGTCAAAAGATATGCCCTCCGAAGCAAAAAAAACTTCATCTGAGTTCAAGGACCTGAAAAATAAATCTAGAGAAAAATATGGTAAAGAACACCTACACCACTAGATCAGCATCAAAATCAGCTTTCCAACAGTATCTCTTTTACAAAAAATGGATGTTATATGAAATACACTCAAATTTAGTGAAAATTGCTCTAAAAGGCCCAATAAGGGCTAAAAAAAATAAGCCCCTAGTCACATGCAGGACCAAAGGGATGGCAGTTGGGGGTTGGGGTGGAGCCCTTGGTTGCCCATACGACCGACGCTTGCACTGGGAGGCCGTCGGGGATTGGGCTTGAGCCGTTGGTCCTCCATAGGACCTCGAGCTTGCAAAAGGGGCCTGATGGCCTAGCGGGGGCTACAAAGGGGACCATCAGCAACGGTGGTGGACCGGTGGCCGCCGAGTGGTGCAACCAATCTATGCGGGTGGTGCAGATTTTGCAAAAAAAATCATTTTATTTTTTTTGAAAATTTTCCTTGAACTGCATGTTGGGAAGCTCGTATGGCCCCCCAAGCAAAAAAATTTTGCCTTCCGAATCAACTACACTAAAATCAATGAAATGAAAGGCACCCTTAAGGTTTTTGGCTGCTATGAATGCAATGGTGACCTCCATTTGTGCTCAAACTGCTTTGAAAAATTGGCTACCCCCAAAACTTGCAAAAAATCTCTCAACTTGAAACCCTCATGGATCTGGCAAACGATGGCCAAAATCTGCAAAATAAAAGCCAATCCTGACTTTTTCCAGCACTTTGAATCCAATGGTGAAGCTTGATCTAATCCAAGATTTTTCAAATCAAGGCTCTGATACCATGTTAGAAACCAAGATCTGAAATGCAAACCATAAAAGCCTTCCACAGAAAAGAAAAACAGAAAAAAGTAGAAGCTTTGCAAAAAGATGTGCAAAATATTATTATTCAGGAATTCATAATTACACGAGATAATTTGCTTTATAAAATAAAAGTATTCATAACCCTAATCTTATCTTGAGCAACAAGATAACTCAACAAGATAAGGATGAGAATAATAAATCTAGGAATTAAATATTACCTAAGTAAAGTTATGCAAGTGTAATTAAATATTAATTACACTAATATTGTTAACATCATAGATTATAATATGCACTCTCCATGCAAACTATTTAAAATTAGTTTTAAATTATTAATAGGCCTTGCCAAATCTTTGTGCAAACTAGAAATTGAAATATCAAATATTGCAATTCATAATGAACAGAATATGTCCCTAGAATACTATATTATTAATAATACATTTTTTCTTCACAATCCACTAGAATGAATTTTTCCTCCTTCTTTTAGCTCTCCCAAATGTTAATAATCTCTATCATAAAATAATTTCAACTAGGTAAATAGAAGATTAACATGCCACATGATGGTATTACCCAAATGAAGGGAAGAGTAACATCATTGTGCTACCATTGAAGTGCTAAATCTATAAAATTAAATAGTGAAACAAACACCATTGGAGATTTAAGATGCAAAACTATAAAGTTGAAATATAAAGGATGAAACAACAACAAGAAAACTGAGAGATACCAGCTAAATAAAGAACTAAAACCCTACCTATCATCATTCCTCAATATTTTTGTATTAAAAATCCTTCAATAACTGTAAGAAAATAAAACAAATGAGCATTTACTTGCTACCTTTAAGCCTATCACTCCCACAGTTTCTCCTAGGAACATATGAAAAACATAAATAAGCCATGTGAGTTATTTTTCAAAGTGTCAAACCCATAGCCCTAGCTGCAACACACTTGTGCTCTAACTATGGCTTAAGAAAATCCTAGAAAACTCATTAATGCTATGAGCCAAAATAACCATAGCCAAAAGAATTTTGAATAAAAAAAAAAAAATGTTAAATAGATAAACATTAGGGATTTTAATTTTCTCTCTTAGCACATTTCCCAACAATTCCTAATATGCAAATTGACCACTCAAAGACATTAGTTCCTATCAATATTTTTGTAAGATTCTAGTTACTTGGATGCCAATAGAGTGACCAACAAAGTGTGCTATATGATTTTAATTTGATTCATAATAATGGCCTTTAAAATTCCACACCATATTAATGTAACAATGAAATGATGCATTCCCATAATAGATTAAATATACTTTTCCTTTTTCTTTTAAGTAGTGGAAATTTTTCAAGCCTTATAAATTTCTAAAAGCAATAGTAAATCATTTTTTAAGAGGATGTCAGAAATAACTAACTTGAATCTAAATAAATGAAAAAAATAAATGGGATATCTCTATAAATGAATAATTGATTCCAAGAAGAACTTTAAATCTAGTCCAAAGGTAGTGGATCAAAATTTTAGCTCAAATCTAGAAAGTGACGTGTTTATATATGTTTTATTAAAGGATAACCATGTTGCATAATATTCAATTCCATTCATATTTTTCATGGGCCTCAACATGTACCATTTAGTTGTTTAGTTTATGTTTCCTTACAAAAGTAAACATAATAAAAATTTGGAAGGATTTCATGGGTTTCCATAGGTCTACAATTGAATGCAAGGCCAAATATTTCAAATGAATCAAGTTCCATAAAGTGTACTATTTTGTCAAACCATCTTGAATAGGGGGTGGAAAACATACTAATTCATCAGATAGTTTAGTAGCTAGTGAACATAAAATAGACCGTGGATATTGAAATAATTAATAGTATTTCCAAGAGAATTACATAGTTTGTGGCTTGCCTCTATACCATGGAAGATTCTCATCATAACCCTAATGATGTAGATATATCACTAGATCCAACAACATTACAAAAATTTAAAGCACATGACACATTTCATCAATTAATATTATGATAGATTCCAAAAATTTGAAATGAATTGAAGCTCCATAAAGTGCATCATTTCATTAGTTAATATTATGATGGATTCCAAATATATCAATTGAATATAAATTCCATAAAGTGCATTACCTTGTCAAACCAACATGAATAGGGGTGGAAGAAGGTAATAATATTGTTAAAAGTAAAACTAATTTTCCATTTTTTAAACCGCCACAACATACAAGTGACCAAAATATGAAATAAGGCATCAAATAAAATAGAGACATCACATGAGTCCCATTTTTATGCCCTTCTTTCCTTGCTTTAAAGAATGAAAAAAATAGATGCCTCCATATGTGCCCACCAAAGAACCCTAGAAATAGACTCCCAGCCAATAACAAAGACACATCCATTGCTTGCTTTCGATTGGTCACCATAATTTTTTCTTCAAATTTGTAAATAGAAAAAGCCAAAAACCAGAACAAAAATACAATCTTGGAATAAAAAAAAAAAGAAAACCTATCAAAATTAGATTTGAAAATCACAATTCTACAAACCATAAGAAAAGAATTTTATTTCTCTATTGGCATAGTTTTCGAATAGAAGATCATATGAAGTGTAGAAGAGTGTCTAAAGAAACTATAGCACATGTATGAGATGTGCTTAGATGTTGGAAGCTTGAATTGTTTTTGAGTTATTTGGGTTTTTTCATTGATGTCAACCTTTTCTATGGAAAGAATGTTTGAATACTATTGGTATTGATGATGTCAACCCCTAGCATTGTAGTTTTTGGAAGCCTGGAGTTGTTGGTATTGATGTGAACACAATGCTAGTGTTTTCATTGATGTCTTAATTTAGTATAGTTGTAAAATTTGTCTTTGGAGGGATAGTTGGATGTGCAATAGCTGATGAGAGGTGTTGCAGATGTTGCAGATATGTTGTAGATATGTTGATGCAATTGGTTCTCTTGATTTCTAAGTCATTTTGAGAAAATGTGTATGAAATAAAGTTCAATGTGATAGAGTGGTATTCAATATTATGCTCCACATTTCTTCATGGTTGAAGATATGACTACATGGTTTAAATAGGATGATGAGAGGTGTTTAAAGGTTCTATATCCAAAGTTTCAGGATTTGAATTGTACTATAGTGGATGATGTGTTTGATAGTATACTTGTTTGGTGAAATAGGGTGTTTGGGAGAAATGAGATTGCTTCACATTTCTCCGCATTTAAGGTTCTTGTCTTGCAGATCTAAAACCATGCTTATATATTTTTTATCTACCTTCCCTTAAAGTTTTAGGTGTTGTCATATTTTGCAAGGTTTTTTTATGTTTTGGATGTTTGTACCAATGTGTTTGATTGCACAAAATAAAGGTGTTCTTAAGTTTTATGTGGTTGCAATAGTAGTGGGGAATATTGTAAGAAGTTGTGAAGTGTTATTCTATGGTCCATAAGATGTTTCTATACTTGGAGAGGTATTTATGGAGTTTCTTGTTAGTGTTAATGTAGGTTTTTCTGACCTAGCATGGATGATTGTTTTTTGTGGAAGTGTTGAGAAGTGTGTTAGTGTAGATTTGGGTCCTAATTAAGTAATGGTGTGGTATGCCTTCACTTCTTTACACAATGAATTTTTTTCCAATGTTAACCTATTTGATGTTGCACAGTTGAGATGTGTGTGTTTCCTCATGGTTGACCCAATTGAGATTGTTTTAGGTCACAGATGGTATAAATATAAGTCGAGTTGTTGTGTGCATTAAACAAAGAGCATGTGTGATGTAAAAGTGATCAAGTGTGAGATCTAATGCCTATGAATCTTAGATGTAGTGAGCAAAAGGTGTTTATATTTTAGTTTGTTGAATGATTTTTTTGTGCTTCAATGGAATTGTACCTTTGACATAAAAGACATACATTGTTAGTAGTTCAAATTGACAGTGAGCCACCCCTTCTTATATCTTCTTTCTTCTAGAAGAAGTTGGAAAGTTTATATGAAGGAGATGAAAAGATCAAGCAAGAAAAGATGCATAATTTTAAGACTAAGTTTGAGACCCGAAGGACATTAGAAGATGAATTTATTGCAAGCTACATGCATAGAGTTGAGGAATTTGTCATTTATATCAATGGCCTTGGTGGAAAATTGAAAGAAGATGAGGTGGTAAAGGAGGTATTAAGAACTCTTCCTTAATCTTACAGCCATAATTATTTTTCTATAGAGGAAGTTCAAGATTCAGATCATTATTCTAGAGATCAGTTGTTTGGTGCTTTAACTACTTTTGACTTGAGATATTTTGGTCAAAATAATTCAAGAAAATAAGCTAATAAAACAGAGAAGGATGATGGATCAGATCCAAATGATCTTGATGAGATAGAGAAAATTTTGTTAGGATATTGAAAAAGGGCATTGGAAAGTATAGAGGTAAGTTTCCTTTTAAATTTTTTAAGTGTAGAAAGATAGGTCATTATGATTCAAGATGTCTAGCTAGAGTTTCAAATGACAAATATAAGAAAAGAAAAGGTAAATATGTCAAGAGAATTTATTTTGTTAAAGAAGATTCTAGCCTATGTGACAATGACTCTCACTACTCAGATGATGAAAATGATTAATGCTTGTTGATTGATCTAAATTTTGGAAATAATTCTATTGACTCTAAAAGTTATATGACAGAAAATATCCCAAAAATAGGTCACAACATCAAAAGAAGTATAATGATTTCTTTTTATGCTAGAGAGGAGAAAAATGACTAGATAGTTGACAATAGATGCTCAAATCACATGGAAAATGATAAGAGTAAATTTGTTAAACTTGAGAAGTTTCAATGAAATCTTGTCAATTTTGGTGATGATACATCTACTAAGATATGTGGAAAAAGTTCAATTAGTTTTTATGGAAAGCATAATATAGATGATTTTCTTTATGTCAAGGGTCTCTAACATAAAATTATAAGTGTAGGAAAAATGTGAAGCAAAGGCTATAATCTTTTATTTCAAAATGGTGATTATGAAATAAGAAAAGGAAACTCTAGAACTCTAGTTGTTGTAGGAATAAGGATATATGTGATTTTTTATCATCTCAATGGTACTAATGGTAAGTGCTTTATAACTCAAACTAATGAAAGTTAGTTATGGAATAGAAGAATATTTCACATCAATTTTGATAGTATGGTGAGGATCAACACTAATCAAGATGTGAGAGATCTATCAAGAATTAAAAAGCCTATCAATGGCATTTGTAAGGAATGTCGAGTTGGGAAGCAAACACGAAAGAGGTTCAATATCAAAGAATATTCTATAGTAGGACCTTTGGAATTTGTGCATACATACCTATGTGGACCTACAAAAATGGGAATCTTTCAAGATGACATGTATTTCATGTTGTTAATTGATGGTTACTCTAGAATGACCTAGGTAACTTTTCTTATAGAAAAATAAAAAGCTTTAAACAAGTTTAAAGGATTTATAGTTATGGTTGAGAATGAAATAGACATGAAAATAAAATTCTTAAGGTCTAACATAGGTGGAGAGTTTTCCTCTAATTAGTTTAAAAATTTTAGTGAATATCATGGGATAAAGAGGCATTTTTTAGCTCTTAGGACTCCTTAGAAAAATAGGCTAGTAGAGAGAAAGAATAGGATAGTTCAAGAAGCAAAACGACAATGATGAAGGAAGCAAATATACTAGATGTCTATTGGAGAGAACCTATTCAAACTAAAATATGCATAATCAATAGACTACAAGCAAGAGTAAATAGTTCAAATACACCCTATAAACTATGGTATGGAGGAACTACTATCAAATACTTCAGAGTGCTTGGAAGAAAATGCTATATTAAAAGAGATAGAGAAAACTTGGGAAAGTTTGATGCAAGGCCAGATGAAGGAATCTTCCTTGGATATTCTACAAGAAGCAAACCTTATTGATGCTACAGCAAGAGGTTGGAGAAGATAGTTGAAAGTGGAAGTGTCAAAGTAGATGAAGAACCACAAAAAAGATCAATACTGATAAGAGGATATGAATCTGATGAGTCTTTTTTAGAGAAGAAGGAAAAGAAGAAGAAAAGGAAAAGGAGATGCAGGTTGAAGAGGAAGAAGCTCCAAAAAGGATTCCTAAGACTCCTTAGTATGTGCAGAAGAATAATTTTAAAGATAAGATTATTGGTGATAAGAACAGAGGTGTGTTGACAAGAAAAAAAGTTTCTATGACAAAAGAATAGGTAAATTTTTGTCTACTCTTCAAAGTAGAACCTAATACAATGATTGAAGCATGTAAGGATGACAATTGGACCAAATATATGAAATAATAATTTATGCAAATTGAGAAGAATTGGAGTTGGGAATCAGTGCCAAGACAAAATAAATAAGAATGTAATAGGAATATATTTTGAGGAGACATTTTCTCTAGTGGAAAGAATGGAGGCCATTATGATGTTTTTTGTCTTTGCAACACATAAGGACTTCAAGGTTTATCAAATGGATGTAAAATCTATATTCTTGAATGGTGATTTGGGAACAAATACATTGAACAACTAAAAGGATTTTAGTTATCAAACAATCCTAATATGGTTTGTAGATTGAAGAAGGCATTGTATGGTCTCAAGAAAGATCCCAAAGCTTGTTATTCAAGACAAGATAGGTACTACAAATAACAATTTGTATTTCAAAGTTGAAGGAAAATAAATCTTAATTGTGGTAGTGTATGTTATCACATAATATTTGGAGGAAATGAAGGTAT
Organism: Sequoia sempervirens; assembly: GCA_007258455.2. Taxonomy (NCBI): domain Eukaryota; kingdom Viridiplantae; phylum Streptophyta; class Pinopsida; order Cupressales; family Cupressaceae; genus Sequoia; species Sequoia sempervirens. Next base: position 128,521,518 of record VDFB02270651.1, on the reverse strand, counting down.
GTGTAAGAGATTTGCAAAAGAGATGAAAAAAGAGTTTGAGATGTCTATTTTTGGGGAGATTAATTTCTTCCTTGGGATACAAATCAATTAGACAAAAAAAAAAACATTCATTTCGCAATCAGAGTATGTTAAGGAAATGTTTAAGAAGTTTGGAATGGAAGGCTCTAAACCAATATGTGCTTCTATGGTTACTAGTTTCAAGTTGAGAAAGAATGGCGAATATCCTATGATTGATCAAAGAAAGTACAAATCAATGATTGGTGGATGGCTATATCTAACTACTACTAGAATAGATACCATGCATGCAATTTCTCTTGTTGCCAAATTTCAAGAAGAACAAGAATCACATGCTGCAGTAGTAAAAGGGATAATCAAATATTTTTTAGGGAAATCCAAACCATTGGGTATGGCATCCAAAGGATATTGATTTCTCTTTAAGTTCCTATACTGATGCAAAATGGGCAAGTTGTGTGGATGAAAAAATAAGTACAATTGGAGGTGCTTTCTTTCTTCAAATAAAATTGGTTTCATGGTTGAGTAAGAAGCATGACTCAATTTCATTATCTACTATAGAAGTAGAGTATATTGGAACACCATCTTATTACACACAGGTGTTGTGGATAAAGTAGAAATTGAAGGATATCATAATTTCATATAATGAACCTATTACTATCTTGTGTGATAACACAAGTGCTATCAATTTATCAAAGAATTTGGTAATACATTCAAGAATAAAGCATATATCAATTTGGCATCACTTCTTGAGAGAGAAGGTTGTAGAAAATGATGTGAAGTTGGAGTATGTTCCTACAAAGGATGAATTAGTAGATATTTTCATGCTCTTTCTAAAGATACATTTGAGTATCTCTAGGAAAATTTATGGGTTATTGCCCCTCTTTTCAGCTAGATGCATAAGAGTGTGCATCAGTCTAGTGGAGCAATTCAAGATTTAATATTTTTTCTCTAGACTAATGAAGGCTAATTTTGAAGGGGGGAAGGTAGAGGTATTGTTGGTTCATGAATTTATATGGCACATATTTTGTGCCCCTAAGGGGGAGAGTTCAAAAAAGTAAGTGCAATAAAGTGTGGTTGCTTGTTAGTGTTGTAACTAGTGTCAAAGTGGTGTATGTAGATATCAAAAGGGGAAATAGAAAAGAAAAATCCTATGTAGATGAAGTGTAAAAGGTGCAAGTGTTTCCCTTTGAATTTTTTCAAAGGGGTAGAGAAAAATAGTTCAATACATGAAATAAAGTTGGATGTGTTTATGGCCATTTTCATTGATGTCAAAGAGGGAGAGAGTTGGTTGAAAAACCATAGTTTAGAAGAGAATTTGGTATGAAGAACAAAAGGGGAGAGATTTTTTAGGAGCAATAGAATATGAAGTATGAGGGATGCCCCAGTCAAGGGGAGTGTTGCTCACTACTTCTTTGTTGCTTTTGTTATTGATAGCTTTTCAAAAAGCTAGTGTTGCCATCAATGGTCTAGGGGAGATTGTTAGAAGCTTCATTTATTTGTGAGTTTTTTATGTGTTTTCATTGATTCAACCCATTGTATGAAAAGAATGTTGGAATTTTGTTGGTGTTGATGATTTCAACCCTAGCATTGGAGTTGTTGTAAGCCTAGACTTGTTGGTATTGATGTCAACACAATGCTAGTGTTGCCATCAATTGATGCCTTAATTCAGTATAGTTGCAAAAGTTATGTTTGGAGAGATAGTTGGATGTGAAATAGTTGATGAGAGGCCTTTTAGATGCTAAAGATGTGTTGTAGAGATGTTGATGTGGTTGGTTCACTTGCTTTCCAAGTGCTTTTGAGAAAATTTCAATAAAGAGATTTCAATGTGACAGAGTGGTGTTCAGTGTTTTGCTCCACATTTCTCCATAGTTGAAGATATACATGCATGGATTGGATATGATAATTAAAGGTGTCCATAGGTTCTATACTGAGAGTTTCACATTCTAGATCATAATGCAGTAGAAGATGTGTTTGACAGTATGTCTATTTGGTGAACCAAGGTGTTTGGGAGAAATGATATTTCTCCACATTCCTTTGTAGTGAAGTTTCTTATCTTATAGATTTGGGATCATGCTTATATATTTGTACCTATCTTCCCTTGAGGTTTAAGGTGTTGTGGTGTTCTGTAAGCTTTTTAAGTGTGTAGGATGCTTGTGCTAGTGTCTAGTTGCATAGAATAAAGGTGTTCTTAACTTTTAGGTGGTTGCAATAGTAGTTGGGAATATTCCAATGATGATGAATATTCTAAGATGTTTTGAAGTGTTGTTATGTGGTCCTCACTATGTTTTGAAACCTAAAGAGCAGTTTTTGGAGTCGCTTGTTAGTATTAGTGTAGGTTTGGCTCACTTGGTGTGCTAGCACTAATTGTGGAGGATGACTGTTGTTTTGTGGAAGTGTTGAGAAGCATGTTGATGTAGATTTGGGTCTGTATAGGAGTGAATTTTCACCCCTTATGAAAATTCCCCTTTTACCCTTCCTCACTTTAGAAAACCAAATTTGAAGGCTAAATTCCACGTAAGCCCATTGCCTTCATTCCACTTGGTGCTCGTTTTGTGTGTCAGTAGAGGAATAATTGTTGGGGACACCCATGCACTGCACAAATGTCTGTGTGGCATGCTTACGTCCCTATAGATTCTTGCATTTGGAACTTGTAGAGGCGTTACACTTCCCATTGGAGGTCAATTTGTAACACCCCCTTCGACTAACTGACCCAAATATGGTCATTTTCTTCATTCTCTCCTTTAAATTCACTCCTACTTGCTTTTCATCTCTTTTTACATCCTTTAGCACACTCTCCAAGCCATTCTCTAAGCATTCTACACAAATTTTCTTGCATCAATCACTCTCAAGCATAACTTTGCACTCCATAGTAGCAACAACAACACTTCATCAACTCCGTAGAGCAAGTGTGGAACCAACACCATTACAGCAAGGACCAGGGGCTTGAGTCCTCTCATTTTCTCCTCCATTATCTAGTGAGCTCTTGGTGGAGGTGGTAATATTTCTACTCCTCTCCTCTATGATTTGGTTGAGTAGTACATTATTTTTTTGTAGTGCTTTTGTATTATTTACTTTATTTCCTTCTTTATTAGATATTTCTCAATTGTTGTAAAATTGGTTGTCCGTGGAGGTGGAAACACCAAAATTCCTCTCTTATGTGTAGGTGGAAGTGTTCTTGGAGCTAGCTAGAAAATAAGCTTTTCTGTGAGATCATTCTTGTCACCCTAGCATTAATCTACTTTATCACATTCGTCTATACATTTCGTATTTCATAGTATTATTTTTTTCTCCTAAAAACTATTAGTTAGGCCATTAATCCATTTTCTAGTGTTCAACCTTGTATTTTTAGTCCTCTGGCCATACAGACACCAACGCACCTGAGAGACACCAGGGCGTTGTGTTGTCATCCTAGAACTACACTTTCATCCTCAAGAGAAGATCTTCCTAAGGAACAATGTTGAACATGAAAACTAGCTCGCCTAGACCTATTCTGAGTTTCAGGTTTGTAGAGTGATCGAAGGACCTTATAGTCTTCATCATTCTCATCCTGCATCTCATAAACACCCCTTTAAGTTGAGGTAAGTTAGTGCATCCTTCTACTCTTGGCCCCTCATGACCTGGGGCCTTGAAAGTGGTTGGTTCCCCTCTCTTACATTTTTGGTGAACCATTTTGGTTCCATTTTGTGATATTGAAAGTTCCTTTCCTCGTATCCTAGGAGTGTTGTAGGTGTGAGTATTGTGAGGCTTTCACCTTACAACCCAACCTGTGACCCCTAGTAGGCATAGTTGGAAGGTTCCAAAGGTGTTGCATAATGAAAACCTAATTGTGTCACTGCCTTATCCTTTAACCTTTAGGGACTCTGTGAAAGTATCATCTAGTGTGTGTAATGGCCTCTTTCCTACGTCAACCTATCCCCTTTGAGTAGCATGTGGATAGTTGTACTGGCATAACCTTCACTTCAGAGGACCTATTGATGAGTTTTAATAGGGAACCATCTCCTCTCTACATCCCAATGTGAATCAACAAAATCATCGTAGCAAGCGTTCTCATTGATCCGATGTCTCAAGTAAAAATTATAACTGTGGAGATCATTCTAATCAAAATTTTGCATAAAGATGGGTATGATGCACCTATAAGCACCATTCACATGTGTATCAAACTTTCCATGCCCCCTTTGGGTAGTATTGTCCTGTCAGTCTTGGTTGGGCCTAAATTTGTAAAGCTTTATTTTGACATAATCCCTAGGTCTAAACTCTTTAGATTGAAGTTGGGTATCCCTTGGTTAGTAGTTGTGAATTTTGTACCCTTGGTCATGCATAAATTTTTAAAATTTATCAATGAGGGTTTTGTGCATTTGACTCATGAAACCAGTTATAAACCACCAGGTGCTCATGGTAGCTACTCCTTTGATTACTCCTGGCCTATGCTCATTGGTCCTCTCCCACCTAGGATGTACCTCCTACACTAAACATATCATAATTATAAGAAAGTGCACCTAAGGCCAAAAGTGAGATACCCTTCATCGTCTTATGTTGTTTCACATAGGGCTTACTTAAAAGATGATAGCGATGTCAGTAAGGAAAGTGCAAGGGAAGAAGAGAAGTGGTCCTGAGATCCTCCTTCTTCCTCTTCCACTTTTCAACCTCACGCTTCTTCTCACCCCACTAAGGCTTCCTCTCACCCCACTAAGGCACCATCATATTTCATTCCACATTTTCAAGAGAATCCTATGGTGCTCGCTTGGAGAATACCCAAGAATTCTGTATTTGAACTTCATGTTCTTCCCATGAAGCCTAGACTCATTTGGTATAACTAGAAGAAAGGCCCTCATGGAGATTCCTCTTTTTCTCGACCTCCATGGCCTCCTACTACTCCTACTCTAAAAGAAGTGAATAGGAAGAGGCCCACTACTGAGGTACTTGAGCTAACTCTTCCTGTTGCTTCTCAACTTGGCCCTCCTACTCCCATTCAGAAGTTTGTTCCTCCACTAGAAATAGTTGTAGTGGACACTCCCAAGGCTGAGCAGGAGCCTTCCATTCCTTTGTAGCCTTCGGCCTCCAGTTCAAAGAGTTGTAGAAACTTCCTTCCACATGAGCGTAAGCATCAATGAAAGCCTCTCAAGGCTAAGCAAGCTGCCTTATAAAGGAAGGAAGAGGAGATCTCCACCCCTGTATCAAGGTGTCCTACTATGTCCTCCTCTCTCCTTCCCTCTGCTTTTGTTCAAACTAGCTCTTTATCACTTATGGCTTTTGGTGTGAGTACAAATGCAGCTCACCCCAAAAAGGTGTAGGTGTTCATCACACCTTCAGTGGAGATGCCTCTGTTGATGTTAATTCTGGATATGTCACCTTTCTCAAAACCCATAGATATGACTAAAACCTTGGTCATATCTACTGTGGTTCTTTCTTGTACTTCCTTTGTACTTCTTACCTCGTCTGTGGGGAGTTCACCTCCTGCAATGAAGAAGAAGGTAGAGAGTGGTCCTTCCAGAAATGGAGGACATAAGAGGAGACCACCTTCTTCGAAAGATGGTACCACACTGACTTATTTTGTCTTACTAACATAACTAGTCTCGATTGCTCCTAAGTTCATCACCGCTCTCGAATAGCTCAGTGAGCCTAGTGGTGAATCTCGAGTGCAACCTTCTCCATCCATTGAGGTAAACCTCATATTAAGTGCATGTTTAACTCTTTGGACAAGGTTTAGACCTTGTTGGTGATCTTCATGAAATTGCTAACCTTATCTCCACAAGAGCTCAGTGGAGAGGACTTTGTAGGTCCCTCTTCCTTAGCCCTTATTGTAGGAGAGTAGAACACTCCTCTTAACATTCCACCACTACAAGATCTTCCTCCTCCCCCCTACAATCATCTAGAGTGGGAGGTGAATGACCTCTTGGTCGATCAAAGTTAGGAGGAGGCCTCTACTTGATCTTTATATTAGATGTGTGTGTGTGTGTGTGTCTTGTGATGTGTTCCCCTATGAAAATATTATTTGTTCCTAGATGACCATTGTCACCCCTATTAGTGCTTGGATATAGGCATGCTTTTTGTGTCATAAACCTTCCTCTATTTGTATCATCATTCTTCCATGTTTGTGACTTGATTTTTGGTAAATTGGGCATAGTGAAAATAATTTGGAGCATTTAGGCTTCCTTCCATGTTGACCCAATTTTTTATTTTTACTTTGTCTTTTGATGCATTCTTCACATAGTCTAATATAGTAGGGGGTTTATGACAGTTCATTTTATATACAATTACTATACATATATATATATATATATATATATATATATATATATATATATATATATATATATATATATATATATATATATATATATATGAGCAGTTCTAACTCTGAAATATTAAGCTACCCCTATGCCCTTTGTTTGTGTTTTCTTTCATTTTTTTCTTTTCCTTTATCTTTCTCTCTTATTTCCTTGAGTTTTCCCTCTCATGTGTGACAATGTGGCCACTTCTACAACACTTCAATTTCTAGAAAATACATTTGTTCCCCACAAATATTTCCTCAAGAATCTTCACAAACTTCTTTTCAAGAATCACATTTTCAACTTGAAACCCTAATAGAACATGTTTCCTTCATCATAGGTTCATAAAGAAAAAAATTGAGAACATTCCTCCAAAGAGGGAACAACATTGATCTTCCCCTCGTGTGGGGGCATTTTCTTCCTTTCAATTTCCTTGATGAAGTGAACATCTATCAAAAGGATTTTGTGACGATGAATCGATTCAAGAAAAAGGACATCTCCTTTGCACTTTTGAGCAATGTGTCCTTTGAGTGGACCCCCTTCTTCACGCTAGGTTCCTGAGGGACCCCTTGAATTTTTTCCAACTTGCTAACAGTCTATGCAACTATCCACTTACTTGCCTACATGGCTAATTTTTGACATGTTCTATCTATGCATAAACATGTCACTTTGAAATTGTTCTCATGAATCCAATTTTTGACCCTATAGAGTCCTCTTTTCTTGGTTTCCTCCATGTGAGAGAAATTGGTGGACACCTCCCTATAGGTTTGTGATCCTATAGGGTGCTTCCTTTGAGCTTCCTCCATGTGAGAGATCTTGGGGGTGGCTCCCCTACAGGTTTGTGGGTCTATAGGGAAAATTTTCTTTGGTTTCCATCATGTGAGAGATATTGAATGACACCTTCCTTGTAGGTCTATAGATTTGTACGGTGTTTTCCCAGCTCCCTCCATGTGAGAGATCTTAGGAGACACTTCCTTGCAAGTTTTCGGGCCTGTAAGGCACTATTTTGGGTATCCTCCATGTGAGAGATATTGGGGGACACCTTCCTTGCAGGTACGCGGGCCTATGAGGTGCTTACTTCTTGAGGCTTCCTTCATGTGAGAGATCTTGGGGGTTTCCTCCTTGCAAGTTTGCGGGATTGTAAGATGCTTTCATTCTACAACTACATAGTTTTGCAGGGCTATGAAGTCCTTTACTTATCTTGCACTCTCAAGTTCACCAAATCATGGTTTTCTTCCTCGATGGTTTAGGTACACATCTCTAACTCTACTACTTCTCCTATCTACTTTACAAAAGCACTCATCAGTATTCATTCTCGCTAAAGTGGGGGAAAAATGTATAGGAGTGAATTTCCACCCCTTATACAAATTCCCCTTTTTCCCTTCCTCACTTTAGAAAACCAAATTCGAAGGCTAAATTCTATGTAAGCATGTTGCATTCATTCCACTTGGTGCCCATTTTTATGTCGGAAGAGGAATAACTATTGGGGAGGCTTGTACAGTTCATAAACATCTACATCGTGCGCTTATGTCCTTGGTAGATTCATGTATCTAGAGCCTACAAAGGCATTACACTTTCCATTGGAGGTTGATTTGTGATGCCCATTTTGAATAACTAACCTGAATATGGTCATTTTCTTCACGCTCTCCTTTAAATTCACTCCTACATGATTTTCATCTCTTTTTACATCCTTTAGCACACTCTCCAAGCCATTGTCTAAGAATTCTACAAAACTTTTCTTGCATCCATCACTCTCAAGAAACACTTTTCAACTCCATAGCAACAACAACAACACTCCATCAACTCCATAGAGAAAATGTGTAACCAACACCATTGCAGCAGGGGTTTGAGTCCTCTCATTTTCTCCTTGATTAGCTAGTGAGCTCTTGGTGGAGGTAGTAAGCTTTCTACTACTCTCCAATACGATTTGGTTGAGTAGTACATTATTGTTTTGTAGTACTTTTGTGTTCTTTACTTCATTTCCTTCTTTATCATATATTTCTCTATTGTTACAAACTTGGTTTTCCTTGGATGTGGAAACACTAAAACACAGGTCTGAGAGAGGCAAACCCCTATACAGCCACCCAACATTTTTCCTCTCTCTTGTGTGTAGGTGGAAGTGTTCTTGGAGCTAGCTAGTGAACAATATTTTCTGTGAGATCATTCTTCTCACCCTAGTGTTAATCTACTTACTTTATCACATTTTTCTATACATTTCATATTTCATAATATTTTTTTTTTCTCCTAGAAACCATTAACTAGTGTGTTAGTCCATTTTCTAGTGTTAGCCTCATCTTTTTAGTCCTTTGGTTATACAAATGATAATGCACTTGAGAGACACTAGCACACTGTGTTGTCGTCCTATAGCTATGCTTTCATCCTTAGGCAGAGAGCTTCCTGAGTTACAATATTGAACCCAAAAACTAGCTCACCTAGCCCTATTCTATGTTTCAGGTCTATAGAGTGATTAAAAGACCTATTCCTCATCATTCTCGTTCTTCATCTCTTCAACACCCCTTTAAGCTAAGGTAAGTTAGGGCATCATTCCACTCTTGGCCCCTCATAACCTAGGGCCTTGAACTTGGTTGGTCCCCCTCTCTTATAGGGTCCTAGTTAAGTAATGGTGTTCTCTTCCTTCACTTTTTTACATAGTGGACGTGTTTGGTACTGACCTATTTGATGTTGCATGGTCGAGGTACATATTTTTCCTCATGGAAAACCTAATTGAGATTTTTATAGGTCATGGATGGTATAAATACAAGGAGGTTTATTGTGTGGATTAAGTACAAAGAATGTTTAATGTGAAAGATGTGAAAGTGATCATGTGTGGTGATCTGAGTGTGAGCTTTGATGCTTATAAATCCTAGATGCAGTGAACATAAGGTGTCTACATTTTATTCTATTGAATGAGTTGTTTGTGCTTCAATGGAGCTATACCTTTTGGCATAAAATAGATGCATTATTAGCAATTCAAATTGGAATCGAGCCACCCCTTCTTCTATCTTCTTTCTTCTGGATAGTGAGTCCTTTAATAGTGATCCCTTCTTTCTTTTGGGAAGTGAGCCCTCCAATAGTGGACCTATTGTATTTGGTTTTTTTATTACTTTATATTATGAGCTAATCCACATCGTGGTTTTTCTATTCTTGGGTTTTCCATGTAAATCTGGTGTTCTATTGTGCATAGTATTTTGATGTGTCATTTTATTCAATTTCATGCTAAATTTGATTAAGTGTTTGAGGGCTAATAGAGATATAAATACATTAATAATGGTTTTGATGGTTTAATGTACAATTTATTTACCCCACCTCTTAGTTGTCATGTGCATCTAACATTAGTTGCATTGAATATTTGTAAGCTTTATTTCTGTAATTTGGTAGGACCAGTGTTCTATTTATAAAGCTAGTGCTCAGTTTAATGTATTGGGGATTGTTGTCTCTAGTAGGTTGGGGCATACAAATACATTTGGGGATTTTTGTCTCTAGTAGGTTTGTGCCTACTTAATATTATAAAATTCACTTTCTATATTCCTACTTTGTGAGGCTAGATTTGGAAAGTAGATCCAAGAAACTATTCTCACCATGGTTTTTCCCACCTTAGGTTTCCACGTCTATCTGGTGTTTAATTATGTGAATGTGTGTTCATTTCTTGATTAGTATTAGTGAAGATTCAAGTTATATAATCTAATATGTCTTGAATTTAATAGCTTTAAATTGCTTTGATATACTGATCACCCCCCTCTCAATAGATTTTATACCCTTCATCAATAAAAGTATTAGGTTGTATTCTTGAAAATAAAGAGAAATTTACCTATTCATTTGTTCTTGCAAATATTTTTCTATTCTTCACTCCCACATTCTTATCTCCAATTATCTGATATTCTAAGTGATTCTTTTGAACATACTAGAGTCACTAAAAAATTATCTCTTGCTTAATCTGTGAATAATTAATGATGAATTAGACTTGATATTGCCTTGATCTATTGATGTGATGAGTTTTACACATCCACACTAAGTCTCGAGCCCTTTTAAAGATAAATAAACATATTTTTTCCTTAATTTAATGTTGTGAAATGTATTTATTTACACTTTCACATTAAATTTAGGAGGCTTGTAAACTAATGTGGACCTAATCTAGTGTTGTAAGGGTTTTTACATATTCACAAGGGATTTAGGGAACTTCTAAGCTAAATAAACCCAATTTATCCATAATTTAGTGTTGTAAAGTGTATTTATTTACACGTTCACATTGAATTTTGGGCCCTCTTGTTTCTATGACCTTAATATCATCATTAATAGGCTCCTATGACCCCATATTATGCATCCCAAGGAATATTTTAATAAAAAATATGACAAGAACAACATATAAGCTTAATTTCTTGACTCCTCGACATTCTAGCTAGAAAATAGCCCCTTTGGGACCCATTCACCACTTTGGATGAATGGGTCCTATCTAGGTGGGACTCATTCACCCAAATAGGTGAATGAGTGCCATTTGAGCTATTTTTTAAGGTTTGAGCAAGGAAAACTAGGTTTTAAGTTCAAATTTATTCTATGTCATCCTTAGGGATCCAATTAATGGTCATTTGAGTTGATTTCCTATATAAGCAAGCTTTCAAATCCTTATTTCACATAAGCAACATAAGATTACATGTTATCAAGTCAAGCAAGCAAGATTTAAGCATTCCATGTCTTTACAAGGTTATCAAGATAGCTTTTAAGATTATTTCTAATGCATCTAGGGGCAGAATTCTTCATCCATTGTTGTAAAAAATCAAGATCCATCATCATGTCAAGCATGGTATTGAGTTAGTGTTGTGATGTAGCATTGAAGATCCAATATCAAGCATTGTTCTATAACACCTATTTTCAAAGATCAAGATCTACATCCTTCATGTCCATTTCATGTTGAGCTGCAGATTTGTAAGACATCATTTATAAGACATCATTCAAGGTATCATCATTCATGTTTCATATCTTATGTTCATGTTTCATGTCCTTGTTTAATTTTTTCATCATTTGGTTTAATTACCTAAAAGGGTTTGACCAATGTGTTGTGTGGTCTCACAACACACCCCATTTTTCCCCTTGGAAAAATGTGGACACCTTTTTTTCTTTTTTTCATTCTTTTTCATTTTCACTTGCTTTGGGATTTTTTTGGGGGGTTGGTAAAATTGAAATTTTCATTTTCAATTTTCTTGGTCTTTGCTTAAGTCCTTGTTCTTTCCTAGATTCAATGTCTCAGTCTCTTCACAATGTTTTATCAATTTACTAGAAATCAAAATCTCAGATTTGTAGTTGCATCAAAGATGTTGTATCTTTGATTGGTCTTAGTCTTGCTGAGTAAGTCATCACCCAGAGGTTGTCAATCCCATAGATCATTTTTTTCTCTTGAAATGGTTAGCCCAATGGTGTATTTTTGTTTTTATTTGGAGGTTAGAAATCGAAGGTTATTTTATGAAAAATTTGAATCACATTTGATCTCTCTTGAACCTGGTTCTTAGTTCCTTTCTCTACTCTTGGTTTTCTTTAATCTTGGAGGTAGGTGTCCCAATTATCAATAATCTTTCCAAGGTTTGGTATCACAAGTTTTCAATCTTGGTGATTGTAAATGATCATGTATCCTAAAGGCCTTTTCCTTGTAAAAATCAAAGTGACACAAGAGTGTCGCATAATTTTTTTCATGTCATCTTTTCCTCTAGCAATGAGCCCATGTACAAATCTAGGTTTTTGTAATTTGAACCCTCATTCACCATGATTACACCTTTATTCAAGAAATTAATTCATTTGTAACCAGTAATTAATGAAGGTGGTGAACTACACACGTACTTGGAAACACCTCGAGCATGCATTTTCTTTTATAACTCTACTTTACATCATACTACAAACTTGCAAAGGACATTGAATGAATGACACTAATACTATGGCATGAAAGGAAAGGTAAATTTTGAGAAACTAAGAACACAACTACTAAGGGTTTCAAGGTTGCATTTGGAAAGATTGTCCTCATCAACAAAACTAGGTTTGTCTCAAATAACAAAAAATTGTTAATCATTTTCACATATGAAAGTCTCAAGAAAATGGTATCTCCCTTTTAAGAACTGAAATGTTGATTATTTTTATTTGAATTTAACCAAAAGATGAATGGAAAGTTTTATGAATTGTTAAAGATAAATGGTTAAATTTAACCCTAACTCAAACATAAAGCACATATTTTAAAATGCAAAATATGCCAGCAAAAATGAGTACTTGTGAAGGAAAACCAAAAGATGAATTCAAATACTATACTTCACAAGCTATAGCAATTGGTGGGATAGCTAATGATACTCATATGGGATGGTCTTTTGATGTAAAATTTCTCACATGGGTATTGTTGATGGTCAAAACAATAGAATAACATTTAAACAGAATATTACTATTTTGTTTCTCCTGAAAGAGAAAGATAACACATGGATATCTAACTCCCAAGGTCCTGGTAATCAGTTATTGACTGTGCTGATTTCACTCAATGGTTGATGTAACTATAATGTTCAAGGGGCTTGTTGGTGTTGAGATTCTAGATTGTTATAAGATCAAACATATATTTAAACCTACTTTAACTGGTGGTTTTAAAGAAATAGAAAAATATAGATCAAAGCTTTTAAACTAAAGAAAATGTTGATTCATCCAACTTAATCAGAATTTTTCCCTTCCAAGGATTTCCTAAACTAAAACTGTAGAATAAAATCAACTTGTAATTAATACACAGTTTCATTCATTCGCAGTACAAACTTCAAAAGTAGATTGCAAATCACCATTTAAACAAAACATAAGATAAAATTTCATTCCTTGAAAGCTTTCCAAATCAAATAATTAACCTAAGATAGATACCATTCTAGAGCACAATATGAATCAGCCTCTACTATTGGTGACATAGATAAACAACATTTACAAATATGGAAAGATCACCAGTGTATAGAAAACCCATGTCTTCGAATTATCTCTATCTATACTAAGAAAAACTAGAAGATACATCACCTCCTCCTACTGAACTTTAACTTCTGCTCTATTTCTACTCTTGAGTTTCTCTACCTTCTAACCCTAACTTGATAACCCTAACAAAAGAAAATCTCTATTACAAAGCAAACAAATCTCTATTACAAAGAAAGAAAAAATGTCCCTCCTATCTTCCAAAAAAAATCCTCCTCTACAAAGAGGAAAAAATGCCATATATACACGCATCCAAAAATGAGTCATTTACAGAAGGGTTGTCCCTAGAAGAGTTTGAACAAAGTCAAGGATGCATTAAATGCACATACTCTACTCAATTCGATGAAAGATCTTCCTCAGGCATGGCTTCCAAATCTGTTGCAATCCTCGTCATCAACTCGCAGCCTTCGAGCCCATCATTAAGACTCCACACATTTCATCCTTGACCTCAAAAACTGCTCTACAGAGTTGCTTTGAATGCTCCAAGGGTGTTTCCATTCATGTCCACCTACTCTTGCTAGCGAATGCACCGTCCATCATTAAGAATCACTACTTCCCCTTTTCCAATCTTTCCTCTTAGCTTGGAACCTTCGCAAGTTGACTTCCTTGAGAACTGGCATCAGATGCTCTCAACATGCTTTAATCTTGCAAAAAAATGCCTTCATTAGTCCTCTAAAGCATAGAAAATACATCATTCTTCATCCTACCTTTCATATATCTTTAGCAAAAAGAAACCCAACTCTGGCAGAGGTGGAACCAAATCTGAACCAAAAACATATTTACCTTTAAAAACTGGTGGGGGCAGAACCAAGATGAAACCAAAACTAGGACTGGAGTCAGAACGGAAAAAAACATGGAAATAACCAACATTTCCAAGTTCATCCCACATTCCGACTCCGTATTCACAAAAAGAAAAGTAACTGGGGACCACAGCAGGGCGGGGGCAGAGTTAGAATTGAACGGGGAGACCAAAATTTACAAAAACATCAAACCCCATATCCATTATGAATCCGGCCCTACAAAATAGAGCAAACAAGGAACAAACACAGAAAAAAATGCAAGCGATATCAAAGCAAAAACTAATCCTGGGTGAACCACAATGGGGGTAGAAGCAGAACAAAAACCTGACCCTGAACTTACTCCAAATTCCAGGTTTAGTTTCCATCCTGGATCCGCCTCCGACAACACACAAAGAAACGATGAAAAGGATGAGAAAAGAAAAAAGGGAAGGGAAGAAAACAACCTACAACCAAATGATCAAAACAAAAAGACAACACAAAGAAAAGCGACTGGTGGAACCGAGACCGGAATGGAACCAGAACCTGGAACTTTAAAAAAGTTCCAGAGTTCAATTTCGGTCCGTGTTCTGCATCTGCTAGAACAACAAAGAAAAAGGGCCAAGGAGGAAAGGAAACTCCTAAGGCACAAAACACAAGACCAAGGGGCAGAATCGGAACTAGGAATGGAACAGAAACCAAAACTTGAAAACAACTCAAAAGTTTGGTTTCGATCCCGATTCCACGTCCGCTAGAACAAAAGAAATAGGACCAAGGGAGAAAAGGAAACCCCCAAGGGACAAAACAGAAAGGATGGACCAAAAAATCGGCAGAATCGGAATGGAACCAGAACCTGGAACTTTAGAAAAATTTTAGAGTTCGGTTATGGTCCAGATCCCACATCTACCAGAACAACAAAGAAAACTCCTAAGGTAGAAAATAAAATGCCAAAGGAAACATAATAGAAAAGAGGGGGACCTATTTTAGACAAGTTTAAAATGGGGTGGTTATACAAGGCATAATAGATATGACAAGAAAATGCTTCTCAGTGCACAAGGAATGTTATAGCAAGTGGGTTAATTTTAGGAGGGTTTCTACCACCAATGGAGGCCTCTGAATTGGCCATGGAATGTTTAAACCACTACAACCAAATAAAAGAGTCATTGAGAAGGAGAGAAGAACCTATGCAGATCTCTCCAAGAAAGGAATTGTATATACATTTAGGCTTCCTACATTTACTCAGATGTACCATATTGAGATGAAGGAAAAATTCAAAACCTACCTAAGTGTTGAAGAACACAACAGAGAAATTATGAACACATAGTGGTGCCAAGAGAATATTACAAAGTAGACAAAACCAATTCTAAGGTCTATGTTTAGCATAGATGTTCAAGATATCATAACTATGCTAAGCAAGATAGATGGATTGTGGGATGCTAGTAAATTCAAATCATGGATTTTTATAATCATAGCTAAATTTTTGGAAATTATTTTGCCAATGTATTGGTGAAGATTTATCAGTGACAGATTGCACAATTAGATAAAGGAATTTACAAAGTCTAGATATTTTTCTATGTTGTCATATCTGATTTATTCCTATGTCTTAAGGGAAAATAAACAAGGGTTGAAAAGAATTGGTAATTTGGGAAGAGAAGTAGGAAATAGTTTGATATATACTCATTTACCCCAAATTACTAGTCATGGATACAAGGAGCATTATCATAGGGTCAATGATGTGTTTTCCATGAATCTGGTCAGAATAATGGAAAGTGATAAAGCCAAAAGATTAGCTTTGGAAGAAAAAAGTGTTATTGGAAAGATTGGAGGTTGGTACATTTAGTTTCTAACTTTCACCTACATTAGGGTGGAGGGGTTTGAAGGACATACTTTCATGTTGCCCAAGTACCCTACAAATAAAATGGTGCTACTAGAAAGGGTAAGAAATTTGAAGCCATCCCAAGCACTTTATAGTGCGGCTCATAAGAAGTGCATTCTCTCATATTTCCTATTGTAATAGGGATCTACAAATGTAGTACAATTAGAGTAGCTATCTTGTGTGAAGAGGAATTAAAAATGTATAATTTGGAGTACTTTCCCCTTCAAAGAAATTATTATGAATTAGAGGGGAATATTTCAAAGAATATATTTGGCTATCATGCTCATGTCCAACATCTAGAAGACTATTGGATAAATTTTGAGGATGAGCACAAAGTAAGAAAAAGAAAATATGAAAGATTATCATTGAAATCTGTGTGAATTCTCAAGATTCATGATGTTCCATATCAAATGTAAGAGGATAATGGTGAAATGTTGAACAAGGATTACAATAAAAATAGAGTCTATGATGAACCTATTCCAAATCTAGATTATGAAAGTAAGGAAATAACATCTATTAAAGAATTATTTGCACTGGTTCTATTACAAACTCAACATTGGATAGATGAGTTTTTAAAGATTTAAGAAATAAAGGAATAAGCCACACATACTCACAAGAAATGAGAATGAAAAAAATAGAAGAAAATGAGCCTGAGCATGGGGAATCTACTAATAAAAAGAGAAAATATGGTAAAGTAGCTGTTGGTATACATATTTAAGAATGAACCCCTGAGGCTCCAAGCCAAAGAGTGTCATTAAAATCAGCTGGTAAGCATAAAAATGTTGAATTAGGAAAAGTAAAATCAAAAGTAGCATCTTCTTCCACAACAAAACCTAAGACTAGGCCTACTACTAATGAAGAGGAAGGGATAACAAAAAGTATTAGTACACAGACAAGGTATGCATCTCAAAGAGCTGCAAAATTATTCATTTCTCCTCCTTTAGTTAATATGACTACTGTAAAACAAGCATTCGGAAAACTCATGTAGTTTTAGATGAAGCTAATATCAAAGAAAAAATGGATAAGTGGGCTATGATGTGGGAATGATAAAAAGAAGAGAAATCTAAAGATAAACCCATGGTACAACTAGTGGTGGAAGAAATTCTAGATACAAGACCAATTCCTATAAATGTTGAAGAAAAAGAATTCATAAAAGGAAAACTCGCATTAGAAGTGAGGAACCCTAATGTTCTTGAAATGGAAATAGATGATACTGTAAGATAGATTCCTATTGATGATATTGTTATTGAAGATATGTTTGATTCCTAGCCTTCGCTAGGAAATTATCAAAATGATAATGAGCAACTATAGGTCTTTGAAAAATCAAAGGAGGACCAGGTTGAAATTGAAAATCAAGAACCTTCACAAATTGTAGGTGATCAGGTCAGAGTTGAAGAAAATCCTAACGTGACAGGATATGAAGAAGGTGATTTCCTAGGAATTCATGTTGACCACTAAGTTGGATAGAATAATACAAGTCTTGAAACTAAAGAGACGATGTTGAATCCTGGTAATCCATAATCTATTCCAGAGAATATTGAGGATGTTCCTATTTCGAAGGACGTAAGAGATAAAGTTTAAGATTCCATAGAAGAATTTCCTGAGCATACTAAAAACAAGGAATAGAGAAGTGTTGCAAAGGTAGAACACAATGAAGATACACCTGATTGGTTAATAAAAGAAATAATTTCTCTAATGGAAGTGGAATTTGTACCTCTGGATCTTAAAAGTTTTAAGCAATAAGTAGATACTCCTAAGCCTAAGTGAAGAGCTAAAATGAAATATGTCATACAGAAGAATGCAGAGGGAGGAAAAAAACTCCATATAGCTACCCTAGTAGCAGATAAAAATAGACATGAGATAATGCCTAAGGAGTATAAGATAACAAGTATAAATGTTGGACACTCATCTTGTCCAGATGGAAGAATCAGAAGAAATGAAGATGAATTTAGAAAAAATTGTTGCTAAGGTACATAAAAGTAAAAAAAAAGAAAAGAGAGTTGAAAGAAAGGGTTGCTAGCCTAGAGAATTTTGTAAAATAATTAACACAATCTGGTCAAGCATAGACTGAATTGCCTCAAATTCCAGTACTTATCTCACAAGAATAGGTGGATGCCATTGTAGCAATTCACCATAGGATGAATTTATTTGAAGAACGGATTATGTATTGGGTAAGGAAAGGAGAAGAACTCATTACAAATGCAATTGGGAAATACAAAAGGTACACTATAGGTTTGAATAATCCAAAAGATTGGAAGGAGAATGCAATTTTTTCCAGGATCAGGTTGATGCTGAGAGGCGAAGCGTAGAAACTCTCATTCAAACATATGTCCAAGAATTGATAAAAGGAAGGATAATTTCATAGCAAGAAGTTCTATTATGCTAAAAATGGAATAAATAGTTAAGTTGGGAAGGTGACACTTTAGTATAATGTATAGAAGGATTTGAAGAGGTCACCAAGAAATGCAATAAGTTGATTGATAAAGATTAGGATTTTATTGAAGTGTTAGCATGAAAAGATTGTAATCCCCAGACACTAGAACATGAGGGTAAAGAAGTAAAATATTTCAAAGAATGGATTGAAAGAATAAATAAAGACCTAGTTCAGTTGTTAACCTGAGAAGTTATTGATGATATCATACATTGTAGAAACACTATAGTGAGGTATGAAACAAAGAAAGTGCAAAGGAATGCCAATATACTTTAGATATCACAAGAATACACTAGGCTAAAGTTTAGTTGGAAGGAAATACAAGGATTTTCAAAAGATCTCATGCTTAAGACATTAAATTATTTTTGAGAATATTAGCTAAAGAAAGATGAAGAAGCATTCCCAAAACCTAAGCTCTAAGTGATATAAGGAAGTGTCAGATATTGAATACCAGAAGTTTCACAAAGACATATTGCTGAAGTTGGTTTTGCGGGTTTTTCCCATTCACACTGTAGAAGTTTCATGTCTAGTATTGTAAGTAATGTTCATATCCTTGGTTGATGCTACTGAAGAAGTCAAATCTTTTACTTTATCTAGAAGATTGTGATGACAAGTGGAATATTGCATGTGCTACATTTTTATTTTCTATTTCTAATTCCCTTGATATACTTTAAGTTTGAACTCTTGAGGCCTTATTCCTATAAAATTCTATTTATTACTTTACTTCTTTTTTTATGTTCAAAGTTTGTGGATGTCGGAAGAGCCAAAACTTCTCTAAGTTTTGTTCTTTTTTCCTGTTTTCTAAATAATTGTAGACTAAAAAATTTTATGCACATAGAATTTAATCAATATCAAAGTCAAATTTGATAGCTACGCATCTCATGTATCTTTTATAGCTGGTTTTGTTAGTTTATCTGAACAAGACTATGTGTTGTGCCATTTAAGGGTGCATATATAGCCTACTCGGTGTCCAAACTAAACCTCATTCTTTAAAAGCTCACACTATTTTATGCCTAGCTGTGAAGCAATCTGGTGAATTATAAAGTGGTTTTCTTTGATTTGGTTAAATCTTGGGGCATACGTGGAGAATAATTGGGAGAAATTTTATTTTTTTAGTATTTTGATGCTTTATTTTAGATTAGATGTTAAATTTCATAAAATGGATGAATGCATAGAAATTTATTGGAAATATTTTGTTTCTATAAATTTTTTGAATGCTTAGAGCTAAATATACTTAAGTGATAGCAAAATTGTTGATGTTCATGAAATATTAAAGCAAATCTGTTGATTTCATAAAAAAAATTATGGTTGAATTGAAAACCTTGTATATGTTGCTAATGATTCTTAATGAAACCAAAGATAACCGTACACCCCTTGATATTAAAAGAAATATCACATCATACCCTAAAGTGAACCTAGTCTGGTTAATACTTGTCTACCAGAGACTTGAGATTAAGCTAAGTCAACCTTTTCCTATGACACAAATACCCTCGGTTGCCATGGTTCATTATTTCAAGAAGATAGGTTCTTCATAGTTTTCCTATGAGGATTTATCTGCACTATTGTTGTGAGTGACATCATCTCAACATGAATTGGCACTAGAAGGAGGGCCTTTTTCTTTTTTCTTTTGGTTTTGTTAGGTTTGAAATTAGATTTCCATAGAGTCACTAGATCTTGGTCTAGTGATCCTCGTGCGACTTTAGTTGAGCTTAGTGGTTGAATGCCATTTAGAAATCAAAAGGTTGGAACTGTAAGTGCAAATTCACAAAATCTAACTACTATTATACCACCACCACTTCTTGTAGCAATGGCTTTCTTCAACATAGATTCACCGATCCAATTTGCTATGTATAATGATTTGTTGAAAAATCCTAATAAGTTGTTTCCTAAATACTATCTCCATAAATATGCAGAAGAACATGCTAGTATCTCCAAGGATACATGTTTTCGAGATAGGATTCAACACAAAGATGTTCTATGTAGGTTATTCACATATATCTTAAGCGATGAATTTTACCAGTGGTATATCAACTTACCTCATAATTTGTTAGATCATGGAAAGATATGGAAATCCAATTTTTGTCTAGATTTAGAACATTGGTTGATCCTACCTTGTTATATCATCAGTTTGCTCAAATTAAGAGGTTTGATGGAGAACCTATAACTTCTTTTAATGATAATTTTCACAAGGCTTATTCTAGGTTACAAGAACCTTATGTAGTGGATACTTTGTCCACTATTGTGGATTATTATATGGCAGTAGATCCTTTAACTACCATGTTTATGAAGCAAAGGGAAAATCCTCCCACTACTTTACCCAAAGCCTATGTTGAATTGTCCCTCTGTCTAACCATTTAATCGAATAGCCTTATTGATTAAATCCGTCATAATTCTCCTTTTAATTAAATAAATCCCTCAATTTAATTAAATCATTGTCTCTGTGTAATTAGCTGGGTCATTTCATCTTCCTATCTGTATTTAATTAAATAATCAATATTATTTGATTAAATCTCTAAAGTTCATCTAATTAAATTAAATAAGTCAAACATTTATCTAATTTAATCCCTCTTTAGTTAAACAAATCAAAATATTTATTTAATTAAATCTAAATCATTATTCCTCTCTTTTTGATTTAAATTGATCCAAAAATCTAAGTCAAAAGTCAAAATAAACTAATCCCTCATTAAATTAGTCAAATCTTGATTAATTTAATCCTAATCAGTCCAATCCTCTAGATTTTGTAACTTGTACAATTAAATCATTTATTTGATTTAATAATTATCTATTTACTTTCAAAATGGCATCAAAAAGGGAATATTCCTCCAAGTTTGAAATTTCCCCCCAAAATGACTTGTGCATCCAACAAAGCATTTAAAGCTCTTACATTGTCTCTTACATGTCTCCCACTTGGCATTTAACTCATCTTTCATCCCACCTAAACATTTCATCTCATCAAATTCAAATTTCAAAATTGCACATGGATCAAAATTTGCTCAAGCTTCCTCCATTCACATGTTGACAAGTGGCACCTTGCCATTGGTTGAATGTTAGCCCCACATTGCTCTATTTTGGACATTCATCCATCTTTTCATTCTATAAATAAGAGGTTAATCTCCTCATTTCATCATCCACAATTTGAGTAAACCTACTATGCTCAAATATTTAGCAATCTCCATCCACATTTCGAATTTGTAGCTAGGTTGTGCAGATTTTAATCTTGAACCATTCATCATTCTTCATCAAAGTGGATCATTCATCAACATTCATAAAAGCTTGCAAAGGAGTTGGGAAAGTGCCAATTTCCACATCAAATTGGCACCAACTCCCCCATAATATCAAGAGTTTGCATGTTCTCAATAGGATTTAGCTTATTTTCATCTTCTTTCATTGTGTTCTTATTTTATTTCTATTTTGAATATGGTTAAATGGATTTTATGGGGAACCTCTATTCTAACTTGCATTTGATCTTATTAATGTGTTCATTTTTTGTGTTCTTGTAGGTATAGGATCTAGGTTCACATTTTGGCACTAGAAGGAGGGCAATCTCACATTCCAATCACATTTTTTATCAAAATTATGCATTTTTGTTTATTTACAGGAAACAGCGCCACTCACAATCCAACGAGGCTATGTAGAACCACTCTGGAAACAAACTGTACCACTTGAAACAAACTGTTCTACTCAAAATTTCAAATTGCACCACTCACAGTCGAGTGGGGCCATATAGCACCGCTCATAGTCTAGCGGGCCTATACATAATCGCTCTGGAAATAAACTGCACCACTAGAAACAAACTGTACTGCTCAAAATTCAAACTGCACTACTCGAATCTCCAGCATCACCATATAGCGTCACTTAGACTCCAAACAGAGCCACCATCACAAACATAACTGCTTGAACTTCTTTCTTTTTCATGCAAACTTAAAATGGCCATATCTTGGTCATTTTTTGGTCTTTTTCGAAGCTTTTGTTTTTAAAATGGGGTAGAATTTCATAAGCTATCCAATGGTGTATGTTATTATCAATTTTGATAGAGTTAAAATTTTCAAATTTTCACTTAATGTCAAATCATAATGAAACTTGGTCTAACTTTTAGGGTTTTTATACTTAATCGTCTATCTAACCATCATATATTTTTGTTTCTTGATTTCATTTGACATTTGGAGCTTGTGTTGCAGGTTTTGAAGGATAATGAAGCATTGAAGTCAAAGAAAAAGCATTATCACATCATTGTAACAATTTTTTTTAAACAATTTGGGAATAAATTATAATCCCTCTTCTAAGGATTTTCTATCTTTCAAGCTTTTAGGACCTACTAAATTTCTTTTGGGCTCTAAAAAGAACATTTCAATTTTTTGCTACAAAGGGCTAAAATGGACTTTACGACAAACTCACTAGATTTCGTTTGAGTCTAACAATTGAACAAGGAAAATTACACACTTACTTTGGTGCTCTTAAAACGAACTCACAATTGCTTTGAAAGGTTAAAATGAACATGCATGACTTTTCTTTTGTGATTACTTACTTAAACTAACATCATCAAAAAGGGCGTATGCACTTCTCTCATGCTTTATAGTGATCTTCAGAATCAAAAGGCCTTTTTATGATCTTAGGTTGAGATAAAGTAGTCACCCCCACACTTCATTTTGGGTTTAAAATTGAACAAAACATTGTGCGAGTGTGAGTAGAGCATTATTACGTACATTCTCTCTCTTTGTGTTGCAAACAAAGATTGATTGAGTTACGAATATTGTCTTTATTTGCTTTTGTTTATCTTAGAGGGCCTGCCTTGAGGAAAAAGTACTCACCCAAGGGAATGACTCAACTAGTAACACTCTAAAGCCAAGAGTATTTCCAACTGGGATATAAATGTGGGTATTGGAATAAATGCCAATATCACGCAGCTAGCTCTGATGAGATGGATCTAAAAAGGGACTCTTGCCGTATGGGTCAATCTCCACGAATGGAAAGTCCTAATTAAAACCCATGTCTTAGAATTGCCAAAATCCTTGATCTATTTGTTGGTGCAAGAACGGTCGTTATGAAGCTGCCCCACACTTTTACAGTCTTTTAGTAGAAATAGAAAGCATGCCATGGGATTTTCATGGGTGTTGATGCTTGGCTGCCCCATATAAGTGAGTGTAATGGAGGGGAGCTAGTGGGGTCAACCATCTAACCATTCACTAAAGATAAGCATAGCTGGACTTGTCCAAGTGGGGACTCAACAAATATTGTCTTTCATATCCATAGGGTTGTACTTGTTCTTGAAATCATAAACACATTGCTTGATTGAAAACATTGGAAAACAAACATTTTAACCTGAGCATCAAATTTTTAAACCCTTTAGAAGAAGAAAATATCCTTGAATGAATTTGTGTGCCCTTTCTTTCCCTTTGGATTCATATCCTTAGAGGTTTCTAGGCATTTGTATTTCATGTCAATTTTCTCCTACTAAGGTCAACATTAGGAAACCTTTGACTTGATTTCCTCAATTTCCACATAATGCACTTTGTGGGATGAAAGAAAATTAGGACATTGGACATTTAGCTTGAAAATTAATCAAGAAGTGTTTGTGGTAAAAATAATCCATTAAGAAAAGATTAAATCAATTGGACCCCACACATGTGCTTGTGCATCTTTTGGTCATATGGTTTTCATGCAAACATTGATCTTTTAGTTTGAAGGGAAAAGCATTTTCTTCAAAACCTTGGCCTTGTAAACAAGTCCTTCTTAGGTTCATTTAGGATCAAAATAAAAAACTTCATCCACCCCAAACATTCATCATATCCACCCCACCAAAAAAATTTAGAGCTTTGGAAACATCATTTTAGGCTTGGGTAAATCATCAAAATCAAAATCGCCTTATTTAGTTAGGTGTAGGGGAATGCATCCTTTCTCATACATTTAATTGAATTAGCAATATTTTGAAAAAGTTCATCCTAAGATTACATCTAACATCTTAGGGTTTACAAGTCCATTATCCAAATCCAATCAAAACTAATCAAAATAAAATCCTAAAGTCTAGCATTGATCCAAAGTTCCTAAGAAAAACAACATCCATATCATTCACCCCTTTCATCCTTCATCTCATCATTAGTCCTAAACACCTTAGAGATCACTTTTGCAACAAATTCAGAACAAAAGAAGAACATGGAATATAAACTTGATCCATACATCATAAGTGATCTAAACCAACCAAATTATCAAAGCCTCACAATGCCAATTGATTTTCAAAACTCACATTTATACAATCGATACATGGGATCATTATCTCCTACAAACCTCAATGGTACAACAAATGTGAGTATGCCTAGTCAAAATTTTGGAACACCTTTCCCAATGATAGATTTAAATCCAAGTCCAAACCTACAAATCTATCAACCAAACACTCAATGCATGAGCCTTCAAATGAACAACATCATCCCGTCAAATCCCTACATGTCAAATGTGAATGTACCAAGTACGACTTTACAAAACATGAACATTTTGAATCAAAACTTGGTAAAATTTGGGATGGATATGTTTACAAATCATATGAATATTGTTCAAAGTCCAAACAAGATGTTAATGACTCCAAGTCAAGGTAACACCATGCAAAATCAAAGTTACCTAAATCAAGGCAATGTGATTCCCAACATCAACAATGGTCAATTTCAACCGATAATGCCAAATCTGAACATCATCCCAAATCAAAACATTGTCCAAAATCAATTTTTCCATGATCCCATTCAAAAACCACAAGTATCACTAATACATTTGACTGCAAAATACAATGAAACTGTTTGACGAAATATGTAAAATTCGATGTTCGTCGAGTGCTTGTAAAATTTGATGTGTAATTTCCAATTTTTTGAAAGTTTATCCTTAACGTTCATCGAAATTTTGGTGAACCTGGGGTTCGTCGAAATGTCGGCTATTGTTTTTGTCGAATTTTCAACAAACATGAAAAATTTAAAAAATCAAATTGTGGCCAACATAGAGAAAAGTGAGTTTGCACCTGATTTATTGTGACAGTGTTTTGCTCTACTTGAGGCAGCTTGTGGAGAACTAAGGACGATTTTCTTGGGAAAAATAAAATAAAATTCAAGAAGATATCGCCAGGTTAAGGGTAGTTATTGTCTTTTTGCATAATTTAGTTGTGAAGTCAAATTTGTAGTTCCAGGTTTGAAAATCATATTTTAAAGAAACATCTCATCAGATTTCATTTTTAGAGGTTAAGTGTTTTGAGAATTTCATGTCTAGATTTTGTTGTGTGGAATCGCCATAAAATCACAACAGAGGAACAGATTCTTGTGACTGTAATTATTTGATCCATAACTGTATTGGTCATGTGGCATGGTTGTGCTATAACAAATACAGGATGCATTTATTTGTGACCCAAGTTTAATGTGGCTATGTTGTGATAGAAATGGAGGCACTCATATAATGTATTTAATTAAGGTTGTATAATGTAGGTGTCAATCATCATTGGGTGCATTTAGGTTGTCTCAAGTTTAATAGGATAGGATGCAATTATAGCATGATCAAAGAGTGATTACCTCTTGCTACAATAAAGAGCCTATAACTCTAGTTGATATGCATAGTGGTTGTGTTATATCAATTATGTAGTGCATTCAAGCACAACCCATGTTTAATGGGCTATTCTAGAGAGTAATCAAGATTTTCTAAGCCTTAAGAATGTTGACATATATTTGCATAATCTGAAATTCCTTTAGAGGCTTTTGAAGTATCAATGTATCCTATATAGGGTTTAGAATGATTTCTTTTAATTAAAAAAATAAATAAATAATATATTTCCCTATAATTAGATAATGTGGAGATCTCCTAAATCTACCCCAGCACACTATCCTCTTTGGCACTATATTCATTACTCCAGCTACTAGGTTTTTGTATGTGACATCTTTAATATCTTCATAACCATGACTTTTAAATAGATCTCGTTCTTTTCTTTAATCCTTTTCATGGTAACCCTTGAGTTCTATAATCCACCTTCAATCTCTTCTAAGAACGTTGTCTTAAGCTAGACTGCATAGTATGCATATAAAGCAAGTCCTTCATACCTGCCATTGTTCCAAACCACCACTCACTGCCTTGCTTAAAATGTTGCCTCCATAAGCACAATAGCATGTTTTAAAATCATGGTTGTGGGTGATTGACCATTAAGCTCACCACTTTCATCATGAAGATACAATGATTTTGTCTTCAAACTCAAGGCATGTGGAGGTAACATTGTGAATTGTTTGTTGTGTAGATTTGAATTTTCTTGCACATTTATTGCTTTGCTAACTTCCTTTAAAGGCTGGGTATTGCACCCTCATTTTGCAATCAAACAACTCACTCACTATCACTTGAATATTCCTTTCATGAGCATCCTTCTATAAAATAAAACTATGCCCTATAGGCGCCTACTTACCTACGGGGGGACTCATTGTTTCATGGTATTGTAGTTCTTAAGATCAGCCTTCAACCTTATTGACACTACTTCATTCCACAAGGTATTATTCACCATTTTTCCCATCTTTGAGTGAGTCTCAAAACCTTGCTCAAACATGCAATCCTACCTCCATTATATACAATATTAATGGCTAAGAAGAAACATTGAACCTATGATTACCACTGTTACTTCATTTGGACAGTCATTCCCTGATTGCATTTGCCTTGTCTAACACTACCAAAAGTATTTGAAAAACTCTTAAGGTCAGCAAGGGGGTAAGGAAACTCACTGTTAAAATCTCCACTTTACTATGCAAGGTTTGAGATTTATTATCTTGTCACTGCTTAGCCTATTTTTGACTGTCACATCTCAAGTGACTGTCATTCTTCTTACCATAGATTGCATTTACAAATGTCAGTAAGTGACATAGTGTGCTTGTTATTGGCTACAATCTTTAGATTGCAAGATTTTGTTATTACCTACAATGTCTCAATCTTTTTGGTATTGCAACCTCACTAATCTGCTATAGTTATTGTTTATGTTTCTACAGAGGCCTAGGGTTTGTACTCTAATCATGCTCTTACCAATGCTTCTATTTTTTTATTAGGGCTCTCTCAATGTTGAAGGCCCTAGGGATAAGCTCGTCATAAGAAGTGACACATTGCATCTTTAACTAAAAGGATAAATCTATATTGACATTAGCAATGATGATTTTGACTCGTTGCTTCTTAGGAATGGGTCACTTGCTCTTACTAGCTCGCTACCTCCATTGTTGTAGGAATTTTGTGATCAAGTTCAATATTTTGATTTTAGGAGTCTTAATGGTTGGAAATTATAGTAAAATCAAAATTTAATAAATTTTGGAATTAGCATTGTAAAGTGTTTTTTGGAGTCATTAACTTCAGACTATCTTCTCTTTTGCAGGGGTGGTTGCATGCCAAATTTTTTTGGTATAAAATATTGAAATTATTAGACTATGTTACCTGTCTATGAATAAAAATTATTGGAGTGTGAGTTTGATATTTTTTGAAGATCTAAATAGTCAAGCTTGGAAAAGAAAAATCATGTCAGATAATATTAGTCCAAAACAAAATGAAGAGACACTTGATGGATTGTGGGGTAGATTGAAAAGAAAAGGTGATGGGAAATGTTATTGTCCTTGCAATAATTGCAAGGGCTTAAAGATGAGATGACTTTTAATCACAATAGCTGAGAAACATTGTAGGTAGCATGGTCACATTGAGGCATGATTATCATCCATTGGTAAGTTGTTCATTATATGTGTTTATATTGATTGAATTTGTAAATATTTATATTGACATTATATATATATATATAATCACTTGATCATGATCATGGTTTATTTGTGTCTATCATTATTATAAAAGTGGGGTGCCCTAGGGTAGATGATATGGATTATCACGGCTCAGAGAATGTGGTTTTGCAAGTGGATGAACATGGAGCTATGAATATTAAAGATGAAGTTAATGATCCTATGAAAGAAGATGATCATGCGCTAGAAAACATAGTTGAAGATGATGGTACGAATACATTAATCCATGCCACATTTAGTGGCAGAGCGAATCATGATGATCAAGATGATTTTGATGATGTTCATGATTTACCTGTACTTGACAAGGCATACGAGACCCTTTATGAAGGCTCTGAAACAACTCTTCTCTCTGATGTATTGTTGCTATTGAACTTTAAGGTTATGAATGGTTTATCAAACATAGCAATCTCATGGATATTAAGGTATGTCATATATGTCACCTTTTTTCATCTATTTTAATTGTTGTTAGTTCATCACTAGTAAATAAAGGATGAAATATGTACAATTAATATTCTTTATATGAACAAATTATTTTTTGCTGTAGATTGATTGGTGAATTTTTGTTACCACCATCAAATATTTTACCTCACTCCTACCGAGATTTATGTGCCATTATAAAAGATATCAGAATGGACTATCAAGCAATAGATGCATGTCTCAATGATCATATTATATATCATAAAAAATAGGAATTTGCACCAGAATGCCCAGAATGTCATATTAGTAGATATCAAATAGATCAAGTAACAAAAAAGGTGCCTCACAAGGTTCTTTGTTATATTCCCATTATTCCACGTATGCAACTATTATTTAGGTGTGAAAACTTAGCATAATTGATGGATTACCATGCATGGAATAGAAGTGGAGATGTCATTCTTTGAATGCCTGTAGATGGTTCTACATTTAGGGACATGGAGGAAAAATGGCCACACTTTAAAGAAGAACCTCGTAATCTCAGGCTTTCATTGGGAGTGAACAGTGTCAATTCATTTGGAGAGCTGAGATCTATTTACTCAGTGTGGCTTGTTTTTGTTATCAACAATAACATTCCTCCATGGATGTCAATAAAGAGGGAGCACATAATGTTGTCAATGATTGTTCCAGGTATTTGTTTATCAATTTTCTTTAACATAGTAGCATCTCATTTGTCTTATTTGTTGCATAATGACATATTTTTTTCATTCAATAGTCATGTACATTAATTTATATATATTGTAGTAAAATGGTTATAATAATTATGTAATGTTTATGTTCATTCAACTAGATAAGTACCAAGTGAAAGATATGAATGTATATATCAAACCTCTTATCGACAAGTTACTAAAGTTATGGAATGGAGTCACTATGTATGACGTCTCTAGACCAATAGGACAAAGACAATTTCAATTCCATGCAATGCTTGTATTGACAATTCATGATGCCCCATAGCTAACACATTTTTGTGGTATGTTATAACATTCAACTACACTTTAACAATATTTAATTTGATGAAGTAGATATCATGAATGTTTTTAAAATAATCTATTCATTATATATAATTATAAAAATTGACATATTTAATTCAATTATATATCATCTTGCAGGTCTTTAAACAAAGGAAAAATTTGCATGTCAATTTGTGGTCCAAAGATGAAATCTCGTCGTTCAACAAGTTTAGGAAAGCAGGTGTTTGATGAGTATAGGCACTTCCTCCATAGAAATCATAAGTATCGAACTACTGAAAAACATCTTTTCAATGGGAAAGAGGAGACTACATCAAACCCACGAAGAATGTCACCTCACCTATGGAAGTTGGAATATAATAGAATCAATCGTCAAGGTTATACATCCGATCAAATTGTTTATCTGTCATATATGATATGTTTTGAATTTATATTTTTATATTGTGTTGTGTTTACTCATGTTGTAATTGACAATGATTGTCATTGTTAATTTGTTTAACTTATATGCTTCATGAAGGTCGTCAAGGCATTAATGGCCAGCTTCCGAGGAATTTGAAAAGTTATCGAGACAATTTGGTAGGTGCCTGCTATGAGAAGATACAAATTATTGCATTTGACATTGTGCATATCAAAGAATACTCTTGAAACATTACTTGGAAAATATTGGATGGAAGGCATGACAAAGAAAAAGTTGTCAAAATTTGTAGTGACATTCAAGAAGTCAATCATGCAATGAAAAATGTCATTCAATTAAATAGTGATGGAGAACAAATTAATATAAGTGCCCTTCCTTGGTTATTAACAGAGCAGCAAAGAAATGCTATAAAAGAAGTCATACAAAAATTTTATTTCCCATAGGATTTGTTGTGAACATAAACAATATAATAACAAAGAAAAGTGAATTTGGATCAGGGATGAAAACACATGATTGGAATACCTTCATTAAGGTAATTATTCTGGTATATTATATACACTTGTATAATGCATGTACTTTTCAGTGTATTGTGTTTACTACTTTTGGAAAAATAATGAAAATATCATTTTATAATTGTTTACCCAGTATGTTCTACCTCTATCTCTCGGACAACTTTGACAACAATGTCAAGCAAGAGTTATATATGATCTTGGAAAATACATGAGGTAAAGTAGCGAGATTTGTTCAATTAGGTTGTATACATCTTATAATTTCCATTTGTTTTCTGTTATACGTATATTGTATATTTTTTGTTAAATATCATTAATATATTTGTGCCTTGAATCACTTGTAATTGGCTATCATCTAAAAATCCATAAAGAAGATATAAATTATTGGAAGAAAAATTCACCGACTAATGTGTGAAGGAAATGCAAAAGTGTCTACCTTCAACATTTTTCAATGCACAAGAACACTACCTCATACACCAAGTTGAGGAGATTGAATTGTGTGGACCTATACACACAAGGTCAATGTGGATGGTTGAGAGACACTTGAAATTTTTGAAGGCTTTGGTTAGACAAAGAGCACATCCTAAGGGTTCTATAGTGGAGGGATATATGGTATACCAGACCATGGTGTACGTTAGTGAATATATTCCTAAGTTTGTAGCAAAGATCCATTTAGATCACATTTAGGATCCCAACTCCATTAACAAATTCGAAGGGGAGTACTTATTGGGGAAAGGTAGATTGAGGAAAGTGAGAGGTAATTATAAGATGGTCATGGAGATTAATTGAAATGCATTTTACATATGGTTTTTATGTATATTATACTTATTTAATTTTTAATATTCAATATACATTAATTATAAATTAAGGCCGTGTATTGTGGTATTTAACTAATTATGTGTCTGTGAATTTTAATTTATTTTGGTACAGTTGGTCGAGAGTGGGATGCACTATATTTGTACGTCACCAACAATCTTGATTGGATGACGGTATGGGTTGAATGATGTCAACAATTTGGTTGCATATTAACATGGGAAGGTGTGGCTTCATTGGTTAAAGAAGCTCATCGTAATGGAGATTCCAATGTTACACAAAGGGAAATTGATTTAGCATATGGTTTAAGAGATAAACAGGTATGTATAAATGTATTAATCACCCATATTATTTAATTATTTTCAAGTATATTGATGTGTATATATCTTGAGATTGTTTTCTTTGCATACATTCAGCTAAGAATAAATATTTTTATCAACTGACGATATTGCAATAATTTTTACAAGTTTGACATATTGCAAGTGAAACACCACAAGGCTATATGGTGCAATGGTTGTAAATTTTGAATCAAAATGTTGGATGACATGAAGAAAACTTGTGATTCTAGTATAACTATAGTCTTTCAGGTGACTAATGTTTCATCTAGAAGTGACATACATCCAAAAGTCTCAAAACATCGATACTATGGGATTTTGGATGATATACTTGAGTGTGACTTTAAGTCCTTCAGATTAATTTTGTTCGTCATCCTATGGTATAGGGTATGATTGAATGAAAATGATCCTGAGAGAACTATTATTGAACATGATAATGGATTTACCATGGTTAATACAAGGTTGATTGAGTGAGCTAGAAATGAGCCCTATGTTCTTCCAAGCCAATGTGAGCAGGTATTTTACTCAGAGGTTCCAGGTAAACTAGGCTGGTCATTTTTTGTTAGACATGATCCAAGAGGAAGGCTAAAGTATAATGTGGTGGAAGAAGAAGATACCAAAGAACTAGAACATGATGTAGATGATGATCAAGATCAATGGTTAGTTGATGATGTCCCTGACGAAGATGTCGAAGAGGAGGAACTAGATGATGATGATGTAGGAGTTAATTTTCATGAAGATGACATCCGTGTGGATGATGACATTATCGAAACTGAAATCAATGATGATGATGATTATATAACCAATCCTTACAATGTCGAATCTGGATCGAATGATATAGACAAAGATTTGGATGAAGAAGAAGATCAATGACATTCAAATGTATAAGTTACTTCATTATATTATCTATTTGATATTAATTTCTTGATAGAATTATATTTGACTTATGTGGTTACATAATTAATTCATGATGTTTTTAATTTTTATGCCATTACATGGTTAATTTAATGATGTAATTTTTAATGTTTGAAAGGTCAAAAAATTAAAACATTTCAATAGTGATGTTAACAACCTTGAAATTAGTGTGTTTTATATTTCATGTGATCATAAAAATTTAAAAAGTCAGTTGTAGAGGTGGTTGTTCAGTGGTTGACATGTATGTTGGTTCTTTTTACAATGTAACCAGGTTTGTCTTCTAATATACCTATGGAATTGCCAATTCTAATCAAAGGCAGCTCAAAGGACCTAGACCAACTAATGAGGACTTTAAAAGCCTCGTACACTTTGGGCTTGCAAGACCCATGAGGGTGATCCCTTAATGTGTTTACAACCTCTGCACCATTATTATAAACAACATTAACAATAGCAGATGATCTCACTTCATAGCTCAACACGATAAGATAATATGAACTAGAATTGGCTATTCATAGACAATATCAACTATTTGGAGCATGAGATAACTAAACACAATCCATTGTATAAGATAGTTAAAGATTTGCAATTTTTAGCAAGCTCTAGGCAAAGACAAACAAATATTGAACTACACAAATAATTACAACTTAGATCAGTGCCATATATCCATTGCAAGAGTCAAATTCATAAGCATCTAGAGGTTTATAATAGATTTAATACATCACATATAAGATCCCTAACAATATTACATTACAATTTCGTTAGTGTGCATTCTAACCCATAACTACTTATCAAATCCTTATACAACACATATCCGCCTATAATCCCATTCAAGTATTTTGATTAATTCCTTGAATTAAAGCTAAAATAGAATCATACACACCACAATAGTGAGATGGATAAAACAACCCTTAGTTATTTCATTCAAAGTTTTAGATATGCATGTACAATGGAGAGACATGAGCTCGAATTTTTATTTCAACTCAAATGCTAGTACTATTATACAACATTAAAATCTCTATGAACTCAAAACCTATTACATAATGACTCAAAACCTAAATTGCATTTCTCAAAAACCATTGGACTTTACAATTCACTCTGCAACTTCACCTAGACTCAACAAAAGTTATCTAACTTGCTAACTCAGTACTTCCGACCCTTGAAATCCTTCTTATAGAAAATGAAGGAGAAACAAGCACCAGGGCCGAAGAAATTACACATCTGTCATCAATTGGAGCACCTGGTGATATTCCAAAATTTGTTACAACCCACCACTTTGAAAAATATTCTTGTTCAAAATTGTTACAACAGCAATCATCCTGGAGCATATTCTCGTTCATCATGTCAATGGAGGAAGGTTGATGCAATAACAAAAAACCATGCAAAACCCACGCCAAGAAAGTCATCCATACAAAACTAGAAACGTTGTAACCGGCATCTGATTTGCCACATGTCGGTAGCCCACTCTTTTTACTCATCATCATTCAAATACTTAGCCACCCACCTCTAGTATTCTTCCATTCGGTTGGCCAGTCAAAATCAATCACCTCTTTTACCTTTGTACTATAAGGGAAAATACTTTACAGCTACGATTAACATCTCTTTCAAAAGATTCCAAAAATGAGCTGATACCAATAATCTTATCCATACAATTTACCAACAAATCATAATCGAAGTCATCACAAATTATTTTAATTTGATTATTGATGACTTTACTTGCTTGATCCTGCCATTGTTGAGTGTTCTGATTTCCGCCATCGCTTATATCAGTAACAAGGTGTTACTCCAATCATTGATGTTATTTACCAACTCCCTAATCTTCCTACTTAGATCATCTGGTAAGGTCTAAAACTTTGCAATGATTTAACTAATATATAAGTAGGCTTCAATGATTGGGGCCTATTATTTGCATCAAACCTTGAGGCTTTAGTCATAACATCTAGATTATTTGCCCTAGGGATCCAATTTTGAATTATTCGAATCACTATCCCCTAATCCCTATCAATATTATTTATTGTTTCAATAGCAAAGAATACAAAGAATGTATAGAGGGCAGTTTATTATCCACCTTTTCATTTAAATGCTCCAAAACAAGAGTAAAAATTTCTTTTTCTTTTGAAAGAAAACGATCCTCTTTTACCCTTAGTGATGTTTGTAATTGATCAATTTCCTGCATGAGCTGCCTCTTTGTTGGATCAACAGAGCACTCTGTTTGTTCATCGACTTGTTCTAGAGGAGGGGTAAGAGCAGGATTTTGAATGGGAGACCCTAGTGTAGAAATATTTGAGAAGTAGGAGGCATTGACCTTGCTGTGGGAGGTGATGTCTGGTTCTTGGAACATTGGATGTTTCTCCAGTATGTCTATACTTGAACCTTTCTACTTTAGTTTGCAGCTCAACATTCCTCTGTTGCATTTTACTATATTCTTCAATTAAAATGTTATACTTCTCCATTAGGCTCTTTCTTTTAGCCTCCTCCCTTTCAGCAGTCTTTTGGGCCAACTTGGCCACATTCATAGTTAAACTAGTGGCCTCGGTTGTTGTAGTCTCTAAAGCCCTCTTTATTATTAATCCTCCTTTCAAATTTGGATTAATATCAGCAATGTCTGGCTTTCTTCCTTGTGGAGCCAATGCCCAAATTTCCAAGGTCTCATATTTTCACTGAAGGCAAATTTTTGTAATGCTGCCTTAACTTCTTCTTCATAATCCTAAAAAATATTCCTGGACTTCATAATCGCATTGAAAGCCACTACATTTGTGATGTCCCATTTAGGAAAAATCAAAACACCAGCCTGATTCACTAGTTGTCTTCCTTATTCAGGAGTGATGTTTTTGAACTCTTCCATTAGTTTAGCTTTCACTTCTTCATCATTCTCCTAATCTGACCTATCAAGCCTTAGTTCTCTTCTCTCCTTGCATTTATTTTGATATTCCTCAAATTTCATCCTCCATGCCAATTGCAAGAATACAAGAGTCTTTACAAATGCATTGTCATCTAAAAACTCCTTGCAAGCCTCCATTCTTGCATCCTGCACACTCTTACCCTTCATATCCAAATTGGATAGAACCAATTCAGCTGACCTAGGAGGGGACGACATACCAACCTGCATGTCTTGATCAGTAACAATAATTTCATCTGTGATATCCTTAGGTAGGTGATCAGTTCTTTGCCTCTTAGGGCTTGGCTCAGGTGGTGGTGATGGGGGACTGTGCTATGGTGAAGATTTTAATTCAATGATTTTGATAACCCCAGTTACTTTGAATTTTGGGCCTGGTCATGAAGGCACCTTCATTATTTTCTTCCCTTTTTTATCTACTTCTTCCTCATCACTGCTAGTATCCCTTTTCCTCCTATAAATGGGCTGCCTTTCTGTAGGCTGACATACTGGCCTTGTTTCAATTGGCATATCACTTTGTCCTTGCATATCCAGACTTATCCTTAAATTTATCTTTTTGGTTGTCAAGGTGTCCATTATCTCCTTGAAATTCTTCATTAAAAAATCAATTCTCTTGTGGTATGGAGTGAATTCCATCAATGGATCATACGTCGGATCCATTTCATGCACAATATCAAGTAGCTTACTATAAGCTATCCAATTTTCCTTATTTAATTCTTGTCTATTTAAATCAAATTCATTCCTGATCAGGTCCTTAGGGAAATTGAACTCATGTGCAAATTTTCCACCTTTTATTCTTTGTCTGAAAAGAGCAAAGAAACCTTCAGGATCATGTTGTCACCTTGGACCAAATCTCAAATGGTAATCAACAAAGAATTTGTCAAAATTTGTCTAGCCTCCCTTTGAAAATGTAAAGTCAGACACTACTGTATAATCAGGGAATAATGTTCCCTTCCCCTTTCCAGTTAGGTTATCTTCATGAATACACCCCATCTGCCACATAACTTTTGTGAACCCTAGTCTTGGTGGCACATTATATGGTAGTATGTGAGGGGTTCCTTGAAATCCATATATTCTCAGGACAGTGCTGACTGGATATGGGATAATGTCACCCCAGTTATGGAAAACCCTTAATTCTAGTTTCCTCTCCTTCGGCCTAAGGAAATTATGCAATTCCTGATGGATCATAGGTACATTTACCATCAATCTAGCCCTTGATATTGTAACAAAACAATTATCAAATTGCACATAACTGGTGCTTTCTTTATTACAGAACAAATTTGTAGCCCATATCTGTACTGACAATCTTTCTCCATTAACTGATTGTCTTAAGTTCATCTTCTCAGCAAGGAAATTAGCATTCCTAAACAAGAACATATGCATCAACATGGAATACCAAAAGAATTGAGTACCAGTATCACCATTTTGTAGCTTCGACAGTCCTTCATCTATCATCTCCACCAAAAAAGAAGCAAATTCATATGTTACAGAGAAGTTAGGGTGTTGTATTTGCACCCCCATGAACATGTATGCAATCGGCATTACTGCACCAGGGCTGAAACCCAAAATCTGACATAGTAAATACAAAGTAACCAGGAAAGGCTTTCCAAAACAATTCAATTTGAAAGGTTCTTGGTCACTAGGGCTGATGTGAAATTGTGAACCCCTACCTTAATCAGATGAGGTGGAAGCAGCTTAACCCTAAAAAAAGATTTCAATTTTGTATACTCCTGCTTCATTTCTTCAAGGTTAATAGGAACCAAGTCATCACATCGCTCACTCAAATCAACAATCTGTTGGTTAACATCTCTGTTAATTTATAATAGAATCCCTCCATCATTATCTCTGATTACCCGTGTGATAGGGTCATATCTTTTGGCCACTGCTCTAAGTAAGTCCACATCAGGGAACACATTTAGAACAACCAACTTTTCCATGTTGTACATCCATCCATTTGAAAAAGGATGAGGCAAATTCCTCTATCCATACCATAATCTAAACATTTCTAAGCCTGTGAGTGGAACCCTAGCATTAGCAATGTTGGAATTATTAGACACCAACCCCTCCCCTAGGATTTTTCCTCGCATCAACACCAAACCTTTCCTTCTCTCATTTGTTGATAATGGAAATTGATCTAGGAAATCATCGTACAAGTTTATTTTTAAATACTCAATGTGGCCAAAGTGCTATTTGGTTGGCACTATTTTAGACAAACTAGGGCCTCACTACAATGTTACACTTGAAGTGGCTATGACTAAGCAGAGATAGGAAATTACAGAGTAAAAATACCACACTTCCTCACAATTTATGATTAAACAACAGCCCTAACAAAATATTTTAATGAACACAGTGTCAAGCATAGCAGACCCCCCTTTCCCAAATTTAGGTGCAGAATGACTGGGAAACAGAGAAAATAACTCATGAATTTTTCCACACAAACTCCAATTTCTAGCAGCAGCTGCTCACAATTTCACCTTTGGCTCTGAAATTGTTTTCACGAAATACTTGGATGCTTTGTGATACAAATAAGATGAGTAAATTAATTTTATGTCGATCAAATTCCGCCAGTGGATGTCTCATCCGCCATTAATGCTCACTCGCAGGGTGCACGAATCGCTCCAACCATAATTTTATACATATTTAAATTTAAGTCGTTGATCCTTCAGTTTGATCAAATCATCGATGACCATCTTCAAAACAGGCTGACATAATTGCCAACACGATAATAAAGGGGCCCACTATGTCATACTCCATGAAGGAATGTCACGTGGCAGTTGCCCATGATATCGCAATCCTTTGATTTATCATCACGGGATGGCGGGCACCGTCGATCTTTTTACCATAAAGCCTACTCCTTCAAAAATGGTCATCGTCCTTTCCTTTAACTGTCCAACAGCTTTTCCCTTAAAATCATAACATCTGCATTGAAATAAAACACGTGCATCTTACAAGCACATTAGTAATCTGCCCCATAATACATTTAAAATTGGTGAATGCTTTCTTCACTCCTTAGGCTTCATTGGATAAGACACGTGGCAGGCACCCGCGACATCGCGATCCCAAAATTCCTAATCATGGGATGGCAGGCACCGTCAATCTTGAAGAGATAGCTCATCAATGGTCACACAGATTTCATCCTTTATGAAGGGCACGTGGCACCTACCTGTGATATCATGATCCCTGTAATCGTTGATCGTGGGATAGTGGGCGCCATCGATTTTGTTCCTTTA
Source organism: Sequoia sempervirens (assembly GCA_007258455.2). NCBI lineage: Eukaryota > Viridiplantae > Streptophyta > Pinopsida > Cupressales > Cupressaceae > Sequoia > Sequoia sempervirens. Next base: position 128,482,866 of record VDFB02270651.1, on the reverse strand, counting down.
ACATAGTCGCCAGCCATGTTGTTAACCTTCAAGCAGCTTTTCTAGGGATATTATAACATATCCATGGATTTAGAACATGTGCGTCTTGAGAACACTTTAGTAATCCGCCCCTTAATACATTTAAAGTTGACTAGTGTTTCCTTTACTCTTTAGGCTTCATTGGATGAGACACGTGGCATCCGCCAGTGATTTCACAATCAACCCAAGCACCATCACAGGATGGCGGGGAATAGCTCAGATCAAATGGTAGTTGGTCAGTGCTAGCTCAAATTTGATCCCTCGGATAGGACACGTGGTGCCCACCCGTGATTTTGCAATCCTTGAATTCTCGATCACAGGATGGTAGGCACCGTTGATATCTGCAGGAAATAGATCAAGGTCAGCACTAAATAAACCCTTGAGCTCCCCTGGATAGCACACGTGGCATCCACCCGTGATTTTGCGATCCTTCAATTCTCAATCACGGGATGGTGAGCACCCTTGATATCTACATGAAATAGAGCAACGACAGTACTAAATCAACCCTTGAGCTCCCCCAGATAGGACACCTAGTGCCCACCCATGATTTCATGATCCTTGAATTCCCGATGACGGGATGGTGGGCACCGTTGATATATACAAGAAATAGATCAACAGCAACACTAAATCAACCCTTGCAAAATAAAACATTCATTAAAAGGAGTAGGCATTACTAGGCGGACGACAAATAAAAAAATTATATTTATAGAAGAAAAATAAAATAAACCTATAATTTGTTTTATAATTTCACTTTTAACTTTAAATGTATGTTCACTCATTAAGTTGTATTTTTTTTACAATCACATTTTTATTTTAGATGTTTGTTTATAAAATATAAAGATGCATTAAAAATATATTAGAAATATTCTTCTTTATATTATATAGCATTCATAACATTAAATTAACATAGAATAATTTCACAATATCACTTAACCAATCAAGAAAAAATTAATTATTACTATGCAACATTATTCTCACATCAAACTAACAAATAAACATTGAATTTTTTTTATTTTTTTTATATTATAACATTCATAACTTAAACCTTTTATAGACAATATCAAGTTAATTATAAAAAACACATAAAATTATTTATAAGCAACTTAAATTTTTTAACAATTTAATAAAATACAATTTAATATAATTAAGAAAAATTAAATAAGAATTATAGATAAATTTATGAAATATTGATTTACTTATCAAGAAAAAATCAATTATAAATTTACTTATTATAGATAAATTTACTTACCAATCTATTTTAACTATCAAGAAAAAATTAATCATTAGTCATTGCAACATTATTGGCACATCTTTTAAACTAACAAATAAACATTGAAAACACATTTATTTTTTAGTTCCTGCCAAGGGAACTATAGGTGACCCCTTTTCCTTAACAAGTTATTAATAATTTTGATTTTAACAAATGAGAACTCAACTTTTTTTCTATTTGACAAATATTTGTATATAGTTAAAGTAAATATGCAAGATTTTTAACTTTTCAAATTTCAAAAATTAATTTTCCTCAATTTTATTGGCTACAAAACTTTGAGCGATAAGGGCGGATTTTTAGGAAGCATAAACTTTTTATCACAACTTTTCAAGGTTTTTTTGCCACAAAGACCATAATAAAAATTAATTATTTTTTTTCACTTGTAATTAATCTATTTCATTATTTTGAATCTTTTTAGTTCCTGCAGGGAACTATAGGCACCACCAAATCTTAACTAGTTAATAATTCTCTTTTTAACCAATGAGAGCTGAAGCATTTTTTTTATTTGATTTGTTTTTATCTATTATCAATGTATACATGCCAATTATATAACAAAACATATTTCAAAATTCAATTCTCTTCAATCTAATTGGTAGACAAATTTCATCCGATATAAGCGATTAATGCACTTACATTACTTCCATTACTTCCATTTCAGAATTTTAACTAATTTTTACGAGTTTTTTTAAACTTAGGTTGTTTATTTCCAATAATTCAATGGGGTAAACCATACTAACTATTTTGAAAATTAAATTACACAATAACGATAAATTACGTTTTATTAAATTACACTATAACAATAAATTACTTTTCATTAAATTACTTACTAATTACCCCTCATATTGGTTATGTAACATTTATTTACTATTTTCCTTTGCATTATTAAAATAATAATAATAATTAATAAAATCTAAACTTTGAATAACAAATGCTAACTAATTAATCAATATAACATCAAAATTCAACTATTTTTAATTACCTTTAATACTAAATTGATTTGTAGCATAAATTTAATTGAGCTAATTCTTTAAAAATATTAATACCAATTACTCAAAAATTACTTTTTAATATAAATTAATTAATTATTATTTAAAAATAAATGAATACCTTGTAAATTATTTTTATATTATAATTTAAATAAATTAATACTAATCACCTCTCTTTGTCATAAATTAATTCTAAAACAACACTTATTAAACATATATTTAAACTAACAAATTTTCAATTGCTTTGAAATTTGAACTAACTCTAATTACTAAGATACGTTTTGCAAAATAAATGAATTAAGACTACAATAATTATTTAGAATAAATACTAATTACTTTTATAAAATATTTATTATTTTTAAAAATCAACTTTAAAATTAACAGTAATTACTTTTAAATCAAATTTAAATTAATATTAATAAATTAATCATTTAAATCAATCACAAATTCTATCATATTTGTTTTAGAAATAATTCACCTTCTATTTACAACTTATATTAATTACTATATGTTAGTTTGTGAAATAAAAAATGTTAACTAATTAATAATTAATAAGGAAATAAATAACTTTATTATATTAATTAAATAAATAGTCTAAATTTAAAGATTTTTTTCTTCTCATTTAAATTAAAAAAAATGTTTAGTTTTAGCCAAGTTTAAATTTTCATATCCAATTTAAATGTTCATATTAAATATTTTAATATATATATATAATATATAATAAATTTAAATATTTGTAAAGACAAATATATATATTTTATATTATATTATAAATTTTTTATAAGAAATAAATATTAATTAATAATAAAATTAAAATTTTATTAATTTTTTTAAAGTAACAAGGCCATTGGCCTCACCATGGATTTATGCATGCTGTAAATATATATTTTAAATATTTATATTGAATTAAAATAAATAAATATATATATATATATATATTATTTTTTATATATGTATTAATTAGTAATATATATATTTATAACTATATAAATTAAAATTGAATGATTCCCTTTTTTATATTAATATTTGAATAAAAATATTATCATAAAATATTAAACTTTAATTTATTGAAGTAATGAAACGTATATGATTTTAAAAATTGTAAATAAATTGATTGAGTAAAATAATTTAGAGGAAATAATATAAAGAAAAATTATTTTAATTATTAGATTTTTTTTATAAGAAAAACATAATTTCCTTCAATATATTTTCATAAGAATATGGGTTTGAGCCACATAAAATTATTTTAGAAAAAAAACTATCTTCAAAACAAATTTTAATTTTCAAAGAACATAAAAATTAAATATATGCATTTTAATATTTGAGTCAAATATAGATTTTTAAGAAATATTTGTTTTATATTTTTTTTAATTGATTCCTCTACTTGTGAAGTAGGAAAGCATTACTAGCTATGCAAATTCATCTCAATTCCTTTCAACCTTATAAGTTAATATTCAAGTAGATACCTACTTATCAATTAGGAAAACCTGACAAACTATGCAGATTATTTGTAATTATGTTTACCTGAACAAACTGTTTCTATTCCTCTCAATTCCTTTCATCCACACGTGTTCATTCTAAACTATAAAAAATAAACTACCTCATCCTCAAAAAAATTTGGCTACACAACAAGTACAATTATGCTTCTTAATCTATAACATCATGTAATATTATAATCTTATCAAAATATTATCTTTTGACAACTCAAGCATGATCATCCTTAAATTGTTTCAAAAATTTATATCTATTGGATAACATAGTGAATTTGAGCAACTTAGTTTTCCCTAGATTTTGAAAGCAATTATAGTAGCATTGAGCTCTCTTAATGGTGTTAGAAGTTCTATCTTAATGTTGATGACTAAAAGCAAACTGGATGTTGAAAGGGTGTTGGTTAAACTTGAATTTTTATGGTATTTCATACTTCTATGGTTTGAATTATGGGGCATAAAGAAAAATAAGGATAATTTTTAAGCCAATGACAAGAAAGACACCAATATCATGTATGAGACCTCACTTGTGGCAGCCTGCAAGGGAATCTTTTTCAATTTAACTTGAATATTGTTCATCTAGGGTGCATGTACTCTACTCTAGATTTGAACCTCTATTTCCTCCATGTAGTACACAAGCCTTCACCATTATCTCAACTCAATACTTAATTATAATGGAAACCTAAATCCTTTTTGTAATGTAGACACCAACACCTTGGGTTTTGTGTTGTCTTAAACCATTTTCAAAATCAACATTGAAATGTAGTTTCTATGAGATAATGGATAATCACAAGATTTTGAACAAAATTCAATAGAATTCAACTTCTTAGAAGTCAATGATGAGAATTCTCTCTTCCTCTTCAATTTTTGTCCACCTAAAGGCCATTCAAAGTGGTAATCCTTATGGCACACATAATTTGATTACATGGTTATGATAGGTTCTTTGGGTTAAGATATCCTAACATCTATTAATAAGTGTTGTATGTTGCATCTTGTTAGAAATATAGTTTTGTGGTTGTTCATTATATTTCATAATAAGCAATGTAGGTTGTTCATTGCATTTGATTTGAATACATAGATTGTTAATTTTGAAAGGACACTACATGTTTCTTATTTGTAACAACTTGTCTTATTTTCGGATATTGTTTACGGTATTACATGTCACCATTTGAAAAATTTCAAGATTATTATTAAGTTGTTATAATATCAACATTGTTGCTAAAACATAGTAGACACAACAAATAAAAACATGACTATTCTTGCACAATTTGGCAGGAACTTCGCTGCTCTGCAGCTCTTGTTAGTTTTTGGATATCATCATAATTAATAAATTTAAAACTTATCAACTTCAAGTATTTTATATTTTGTATGTACAAATGAAAAAAATACAATATAAAGAATACTTTTAAATTTAAATTTTAGTCTTTGATTGTTGAATTATTTTAAAAGGATCATGTACTTCTATTTAATATTTAATTCATTTATATCACATAATCATTATAATTTAATTAATTATGAATTTAATAATTAAGTAATAAATATTCTATGAATTTTAGAAAATAGAATTTAGTTTAATTTTAAAATGAAATTTAAGTTTTTAAATATTGTGTTGATTTGATTATTTATTTGCTTTATGATTGGTTATTCAAATTTAAAGAACAACACAATTCAACTCAAAAATATAAAAATAAGCATGTAAAATATTTTATGATTTTTTGAAGTTGGAATTTAATATGATTTTACAAAATGAAATCATTTGGATGCAAAGAAATAAAAAAGGTTATTTTATATATTTTTTCATTTCTTAATTTATTCTCAAATTATAATTATTTATTGGTGAATTATTTTGAAAATAATATTTAGTTTTATTTAATTATATTAAATATAGTAGAATGATCAACCAGTATACCAATGCATTGCAAATAATCCCCGCATACACCAAATCAAACCTTTACAGATGTATACATTAGATAGGATGTAGTTTTATTTAATTTATTTATATTGAATAATTAATATAATTTATAAACTAATATCAAGAAATAAATAACCTTAACCCCAAGATTTATACTAGAACTCTAATTGAACCCTAAACCTAACCCTAATTCAACCCTAACAATAGGATTTAATTACGGTTAGGGTTAGAGTGAGAATTTAATTATGGTTAGTGTTAGGGTTAGAATTAGAGTTTAATTAGGATTAGGGTTAGGATTCAATTATGATTATAGTTAGGGTCAAATCTATAAGCTAATATTAAGATATTCAGAACTCTAACCCTAACCTAACCTAAATCTCCATCCTAGAATGCTAATTAAACCCTAATTAAACCCTAAAAATAAGGTTCAATAAGAGTTAGGGTTAGGGTTTAACAAGTAGGTTTATGGTTGGAATTAGGGTTTAATTACTTGGTTAGGGATAGAATTTAATTAGTGTTATGATTAGGGTCAAGTTCAAGTTATAGTTATGGTTTATTTAGGCTTATTTTGGTTAATCTTACAATTTGGGTTTAACTAGAATGCTAATTTAACCCTGATTTAACCCCAACAACAAGGTTCAATTAGAGTCAAGGTTCGAGTTCAATTAGGGTTAGGGTTGGAATTCAATTAGTGTTATGATTAGAATCAAGTTCAAGTTATAGTTAGGGTTCAATTAGGCTTATTTTAGTTTAGTTTGCAATTAAGGTTTAATTAGAGTTAGGTTTATGGTTCAATCAGGGTTAAGGTTAGGGTTCATTTAGATTAAGGTTCAAGTAGGGTTCAATTAGGATTTAATTAGGGTTATGATTATTGTTTATATATGGTTACGGTTAATGTTAAGTTAGGATTAAAATTATTAATCTAGAATAAAACGTGAAGCTAAGGTTAGAGCTATGGTAAGTGGTAGAGTTAGGCTTAAATTAGGGTTTAATAAAGGGTAGGGTACAATAAGGGTATAATAATATTGGTTAATTTTTAAGTCATGACCATGCTAGATGCCAATTTGGTTTAAAAGACCCCTTGTTGAAGCCCACAAGACATTTATTTCTATATACCTTAGATATTGTTCACATTTATTATCATTGTGTTTGACCTCATGACAATGCTTCAGAGTAAAGTACAACTTGCAAATCCACCTACACCAGGAGAACCATTCAATCTCTCAAAATTTTATTGTTATTCTAGAATGATCATCAAATTGGATATGTCAAAATCCTTTAATAAGTTGACTTGGCAACTTCTATACCACATATACCTCTTGTCAACTTCAACCAGGGGAGTACTAATTGCATAATGAATTGTCTTCTTTTTCAATTTGATTAATCATTCCCCATAGGGTCTTCTTCATAAATTAGGGGATTAAGTTAAAGAGACCCATTATCATGTTTTTTTTCCATCAAAATGGTAGAGGCCCTTAGTGTAGAACTTATACTAGCCAGTATGTTACAAAAATTTACATGACTTCCAATTCTAGCAGCACAAGCCATACATAGTGTTTGCAGATGTTACCGACTTACAAGATAGATGAGTTTCTAGAGGAGATGCAAATAAAGACAACTTTTCAATTTGTTTCAGTGTCCAGTGTGGAGTATCTAAAATTTATTGTTAATTATGAATCTGACATTGACATATATCATTGAACTAAGATTGATACTACTGTTCTGATTCATTGGCGATAATTATTGGATCAATGTGAAAAATCTAGAGATTTGTGTTTGACTACAAAGAGTTATCTCTTGTGATTTATCAATAAATTATTATTTCTATTCGTGGGATTCTTACACAAGACAATATATTTATGCATTTCTTGTAGAGTATATTCTAATTAATCATAATAAAAAAACTTCTAATTTTGAAAATAATATAACATAGAACCAAATAGTAGTGAAAATCCCAAACAAAGATTGTCAAGAGTGTATCTCATTTAGTTTTTATTTAATCTTTCTCTTTATGTCTAAAATTTCTTGAAGTTTTTCTGATCATCCAAATAATTTAACGTTGATGGATATGTAACACATTTAGTTCATTCATGCCCTAGTTCATCATATTTGGCAGAGAGCATGACCATCTAGAGATGACCTTAGAATTTGGTTATAACTTATCTAGAGATAGTGATGTCAAAAAAAATTTAAATGAGACAAGAAGATTTGGAAGCTAAGGGCATACACATCAATGTCTAAGTTAAATAATTAATACCCTAGATAAAAATCAGTTCACATAGTGATGAGTCTATAGTACGTAGTTGTGATTCTAGCTAGTAGGCGAGCCAAATTTGGTTCATGGTGATTGGTTGAAACCTGGTGCAATACTAATTGATCTTGGCTTAAATGTAGTAGAGGTATGACACCTTCTAACTTCCTTTTTCAAAAAAAAATTGTAAGTAAAAGATGGTTAATATATAGAAAATTAAGCTGGTATTGGCATGGTGTGTTGGTTTATAGGTGGCATTGTTGTTCTTTCCACAAAGGTTCAAACCCCGTTGGGGTGGTATTGTTGAATAGTTGTATCCGATTCATAGCTCGGGTCAAAAGCGTTTACCCCTTGAATAATATATATATATATAGAAAATTAAAACTATTGCTTCTACTTTTGTATGATCCTAGTGCTAAAATAGAATACCAATTAGTTGGTCATGTTTCCTATGAAGAGGATTCAAGAATAACTTCATCAATTGATCCTCTACCTTGTGCTCTTGGTCTAATGAATATTGCAATGCTTTTTTCAACTACTCTACAATCAAAAAAATGAGCATATGGGTTCAATTGAGATTTCTGATGTTTGATCCAGGCCTTTTGCAATACACAACAAATAAAAATAAAACTATCCTAAAACTTTATGGCAAGAACTTCACTACTCTGCAACTCTTGTTATATTATAACATTCATAACTTAAACCTTTTTATACACAATGTCAAGTTAACTATAAATTTTATAGAGTTTAGATTTGCTATATCTGTCATATATCAACATAGGTAAATTTGAAAATATTTTAAATTATATAATTTCAAAAAAATTTGAATGAATTTATAGAAGATTAATTTTATTAAAGTGATAGAATCTAATCCAAAAACTAACATTAATTATAAGTCTAACCATAACCCCAACCCTAAAACTAACACTAATTAACTTCAAACCTAACTATAATTTTATATCCAACCCTAAACATAACTATGATTCTAAAACTAACATTAATGAAACCCTAATTGAACCATAACCCTAACCCTAATACTAACCCTTGCCCCAATTGAACTCTAACACTAACCCCAAGCTCTATCATAGAACCTTAATCTTTACCCCAACCCCAACCCTAATCCTAATAGAATCCTATACCTAATTTTAATTAAAGTCTAACCCTATTTGAACCTCAAACTTAATTGAACTCATGTTTAGGGTTAGGGTTCAATTAAGGTTAGGGTTGAATTATGGTTATGATTAGGGTCAAAATTAAAATAGGATTATGGTTGGAGTTTAATTAAGGTTCCTATTCACTTAGGGTTAAAGTTCAATTAGTATTCAATTTGGGTTAGGGATCAATTAGGGTTATAATTCAATAAGGGTTTAATTAAGATCAGGGTTAAGGTTAGTCTTAAATTAGGGCTAGGATTGCAGTTAGGGTTCAATTAAGGTAAGGGTTCAATTAGAGTTTGATGCAGAGGGTCAGGGACTTTGAAAGAAACACCAAGTTACAAGACTAACAATGATTCACTCTCAACCTTTCAACTAGGCACCAACATGGATATAAGGCCTCAACTTTGCATTCATGATTTTATTTCCTTCTTTATGGAACCAAACCCTAGGAACACTCTTAAGAGACCCAAAAAAACTTGTTTTAAATGATTTCAAAGCCCAACCCTCTGACTTAGACACAAAACCAAATTTTCACCTTAACTAGGCTACTAGCCCAATTAGGCCTCCTGCAGTGATTTTTTGACTTTGCACTCAAACTTTCCAAAGGAACCCCAAATATAATGACTATTTCAAGTGTGGTTTGTGATGACAAACAACATATCCAAACCTTGATATCACTTGCTTTAGACAAACCCTTCCAAAATCTGCTGTCTCCTAAAAGACTAGGCCTAATTAGCCCACTTTTACAAAGCAACCCCCCTTTAAATTTTTCCCCTGACCATGAAACTTTCATCAGTCTCCTAAAATGACTCAAAACCAAGGAATACAAGTTTTTATCCCTCTATGACACTTCTATCATGCTCCAGCACAAACCCCTCCTCAGCTTGCCTCAAAAACTAGGGCTTCTTGAAAACTAACCCTCCAATCACTTCCAGAACTTTCTCATTTAATCTACACCATTAGGACAACATATTTAGTTGATCCAAACTCAAAAACATGCCCCTCATTAAGGCAGATCTTCTGCTGCTACACCCTAGCCTCCATCTTCAAGCACTTTTCCCTTTGACAACTTGGTGTACACCTTGATATTCTTCCTTCCTGCATATTAGTTGGTTAAATCTGTATTATAAATGTTATATTGGATCCATTTCATAGATTTTCAGTCATTATACCTCATGAAATGGATCATTCCTTCATAAAAACTCTCAAAACAGGGCAAAATCTGCACTTTTCCTAGGACAGTCAGCAAAAACGTGCAAGAATTGATCTATTTCCTTTATCAGAGCATGTGATTGGTGTTAAAACATCTAAATACAAATTACCAAAGCATTCAAATGCAGAAAACTTCAATAAGATTCAATGGTTCATCAAAAAACACAGAAAATTGCAAGAAAACAGAATTTTTTTTTTGTATTTTCTGAGAACAGTCCGTACAATGCCTTCACCAACCACCTAACCTCTATAAAAATGATTATTTTAGGGTTATAAACCCATTCCCCAACTGATCCAACTGATTGGAATTGATTACAATGCATAATTACCTCTAAAACACCTAAAACTCCTTTTCCCGTCTAAACTAAAATTTAAAAATTTGAAATTACAAACTAGAGATTTATTAAAATATATCACCTAAAAACCATTGGATATTCACTATCCAAGTTTATTTGACCTATTTAAGCATAATATCATTAATCAAAACCCCTAGAACCTAATTTTCCCTTACATTGCATTTTTAATCCAAATTCCTTATCAGGAACCTTGAAACTTTTAACACCCTCATTACACTTATTTATCTAAAATGCCATTATAGGCTTCAATACATCATAATTAATGCTTTGATTTGTTTGGAAAGCCCTCCTAACCCCTGCACTCTCCTGGTTCTTGAACAACTCTTTGAAAGCCTTGGGTGCTCCTGCACCATTCTCCCCAGGAAAGAAAGAACTCTTGTCCCAAGAAGTGTCCCATGTGGTGCCACCAAGAAACCTCTTGCTCACATGTGCTTTCATCTTCCAATGAGAAGGAAGGTAGTCTCCTAAAGTTACTGTCTTTCTCTTCTGCCAATCTGCATTCTTGACATAACCAAAATAAGGATTAGTGTGTCCTCTTTGCTGCTTGAAAACAGTGAGTTCTTGTGCCCTGCTGCTGCCCTCATTCCAATGCCTCCTTTGTGGAAGAACTTCACCACTATTACCCTCATTGATAGGGCATTCAATGCCACCAATCTTGATACTATTCAGATCCCACAAGGACTGATTTGGAGGACTGTCCATCTCATAACCTTGCTGCAACTTATCACTTTTCAGCTTGCCAATGCCTTCCCCTAGTTCACCCTGCTTATTCACCTACAAACTCTTCTCAAAACAGATTACAAAACTATCATTAGACTGCTCCAAAGGTAAAGGAACCAACTGATATTTAACATCTCCCTTGTGAACCAAATAGGTGTTAAGAAACCCATCATGCAAAGTTCTTCTAACATACTGCCATGGCCTTCCCAAGATAATATGACCACAAGTCATTGGAATAACATCACAAAGCACTCTATCCTGATATGAACCAATTGAGAAATCAACAAAAGCTCTCTTACCAATCTCTACATGTTGTCCTTGAGTTACCCAAGTGGCCTTGTAGGGAGTAGGATGATCAAAAGTTTCAATCCCTAGCTTGGTTACCATATCAACTGAAACTAAATTGCTATGTGACCTTGAATCTATAAGCAATCTGCATATCTTACCATGACTGAGACAATTTGTTTTGAAAATGGTTACCTTTGGTTCTTGATGAAGCCTTTCTCCTTGCTTGATCATGAGAAACTCACCATCAGTCACAGGGTCTGCCATAAATGTTTTTGGTTCCTCCTTCTTATCTTCTTCTTCTTGCACCAAGGTAGCTCTCCTTTCTATGCCTTTATCAGCTTGTTCCCACTTAGGACACTTGAAGGAAGGATGCCCTGGTTCATTGCAATTAAAACATCTGCCTATGAATGGTCCTCTACCTTGTCCAAATCTGCCTCCTCCTCTTGGAGTGTATCCACCTCTTTGATCAAAACATATCTCTTTACCCTTGTCATTGCTGCTTTTATCATTACTGCCTTGTCCTTGCTCTCTATTACCTCTGCCCCTATTTGAACTACCTCCTCTTCCACCATTGTTTGATATTTCTTGCTTCCTTTTTGCCTTTTCTTCTGCTGTAATGGCCAACTGAAAACATTCTCCCAATGTCCTTGGCAATTGCAAACCAATCTCATCTTGCAGATTGTACCTCAAGCCATTGATGTACCTGGCTATTTTCTCATCCTCTTCCTCATAACCTCCTCTAATACTAAGATTGTGAAATTGCTCAGTATAGGACATCACATCCAAGTCCTTTTGCTTTAAATTCTGCCTCATTCTTTTCACATGAATGGTATAATCAGATGGTAAAAATTGCTCCTTGACCAAACTCTTCATCCTTGCCCATGTAGAGACCTTTGCCAATCTTCTAGCCATCCTATCATTCTGGAAACTTGTCCACCATGTCAATGCTGTGCCTCTCAACTTGGTTTTAGCAAACTTGACTTTCCTTTCTTCATCCATCTCCTCAAATTCAAAGTAGTTTTCCATGGCATCAAGCCATCCCAATACCTCTTCACTATCCATCTTCCCCTGATAGATAGGTAAGTCAATGTGACTCTTCCCTCCATGACCCTGTACTGCCTTCAATAACCTCACTAACCTCTTTTCTTCAAGGTCCTCTGTATCATCAGCTTGCTGTTCCTGATTTACCCTCACATGCTCTTCATCCTATTCAATGTTTTCTTGGTATTCTTGGTCTTCTCTCCTCCTACTCCTCTCAAGGTTATTGATCCTTGCCTGCATAGTGTCTCTCTCTCTTCTCCATTGTCTTTCTTCTCTTGCTCTTGCTGCTTCTTGTTCCCTTCTTTCTCTTCTCTCCCTCTCCAAGATCTCTTCAACTCTTCCAACTCTCTTGCCAATTGGTTTTTTGGTGCCATTGCTACTTCTCCAATCCCTAAAGGACCTACTCACTACTCTGATACCACTCTGATGCAGAGGGTCAGGGACTTTGAAAGAAACACCAAGTTACAAGACTAACAATGATTCACTCTCAACCTTTCAACTAGGCACCAACATGGATATAAGGCCTCAACTTTGCATTCATGATTTTATTTCCTTCTTTATGGACCCAAACCCTAGGAACACTCTTAAGAGACCCAAAAAAACTTGTTTTAAATGATTTCAAATCCCAACCCTCTGACTTAGACACAAAACCAATTTTTCACCTTAACTAGGCTACTAGCCCAATTAGGCCTCCTGCAGTGATTTTTTGACTTTGCACTCAAACTTTCCAAAGGAACCCCAAATATAATGACTGTTTCAAGTGTGGTTTGTGATGATAAACAACATATCCAAACCTTGATATCACTTTCTTTAGACAAACCCTTCCAAAATCTGTTGTCTCCTAAAAGACTAGGCCTAATTAGCCCACTTTTACAAAGTAACCCCCCTTTAAATTTGTCCCATGAACATGAAACTTTCATCAGTCTCCTAAAATGACTCAAAACCAAGGAATCCAAGTTTTTATCCCTCTATGACACTTCTATCATGCTCCAGCACAAACCCCTCCTCAGCTTGCCTCAAAAACTAGGGCTTCTTGAAAACTAACCCTCCAATCACTTCCAGAACTTTCTCATTGACTCTACACCATTAGGAAAACATATTTAGTTGATCCAAACTCAAAAACATGCCCCTCATTAAGGCAGATCTTCTGCTGCTACACCCTAGCCTCCATCTTCAAGCACTTTTCCCTTTGACAACTTGGTGTACACCTTGATATTATTCCTTCCTGCATATTAGTTGGTTAAATATGTATGATACATGTTATATTGGATCCATTTCATAGATTTTCAGTCATTATACCCCATGAAATGAATCATTCCTTCATAAAAACTCTCAAAACAGGGCAAAATTTGCACTTTTCCTATGGACAGTCAGCAAAAACGTGCAAGAATTGATCTATTTCCTTTATCAGAGCGTGTGATTGATGTTAAAACATCTAAATACAAATCACCAAAGCATTCAAATGCAGAAAACTTCAATAAGATTCAATGGTTCATCAAAAAACACAGAAAATTGCAAGAAAATAGATTTTTTTTTTTGTATTTTCTGAGAACAGTCCGTACAATGCCTTCACCAACCACCTAACCTCCGTACAAATGATTATTTTAGGGTTATAAACCCATTCCCCAACTGATCCAACTGATTGGAATTGATTACAATGCATAATTACCTCTAAAACACCTAAAACTCCTTTTCCCGCCTAAACTAAAATTTAAAAATTTGAAATTAGAAACTAGAGATTTATTAAAATATATCACCTAAAAACCATTGGATATTCACTATCCAAGTTTATTTGACCTATTTAAGCATAATATCATTAATCAAAACCCCTAGAACCTAATTTTCCCTTACATTGCATTTTTAATCCAAATTCCTTATCAGGAACCTTGAAACTTTTAACACCCTCATTACACTTATTTATCTCAAATGCCATTATAGGCTTCAATACATCATAATTAATGCTTTGATTTTTTTGGAAAGCCCTCCTGACCCCTGCACTCTCCTGGTTCTTGAACAACTCTTTGAAAGCCTTGGGTGCTCCTGCACCGGAGTTCTCTAGGGTTTTGATACAATTAGGGTTATGATTACAGTTCAATTAGTGTTAGTGTTAGGGTTGCAATAATAAAAATTTTCATAATGATATGGAGAGGCATTCAATTGGATTCATATACAAATGCATAAATAAGAATTGGTAATTAAGAATTCTCTAGAACTAAAGTTATAACAAAAAATATAATCCTTAGCTTAATCATTTGTTCTTGTTAGGGTTGGGATAAGAATTTAATGGGTCCAACTGAGACTTAGGAAATAGAACCCTGCGGAGGAAATAAAGCATTAAAATCAAAGTTGGGTTTTAATTACACCGAAGGTGTATCATATTTGGAAATAGCCAACCCAATTTTCACTATCAATGGTTAACAGGTAATGTCATGCCCAAAATTTTCACTAGAAAATGCAATAATTTTTTTTTTAAAAATCTATTAATTAAGTGAATTAACACTATTAATGCCCCTTCTCTTTTCGGTTTGAAGTTGACAATATAACTTTATGCATTAACTCATCCTTCCAAAGATCCTGGTGACATTGTCTTTGAATAATGACAATAATGATATTTAATCAAATACATTATAGATATTATTTTTAATATGATAAACACATAGTAGCTTACTATATTTTAGTTAACCAAGAAAACAATAATAGTTACTCGTCAATTATTTATTATTATTATTTATAATTTATCAATTTTACCACTACTATTATTATTAATTCTTTTTATAATGCTATTATTTACTCAAAATCCAAATATTCCTTAATACTAATTTTAGCATTGGATGAAGTTTTTAATATTGATTTTGATATTAGTTTCACCTTTTAACTTTATGCTCATTATCAAGGAAATAGTTTATTATTACTATTTTCAAGGAAATAGATTTACTTTTAAAAAAAATAGATCTATTTTTTTATTTTTTATTTTAATTTTAGTTTACCCTAATAAAATTACTTCTATCTAAATAATAACATCAAATAACTAACCTGTGAATAATGTTATTAGATGTGATGCCCATAATCTACACTAAGACAAAAATGTCACTAACAATTTTTTTTTTTAAGGTAAAAGATACTAAACACCTACTAGAAGCTTTACGAACTGTATGAATTGGATAACATCACTCATTATTAAATAACTAACCTAAAAGTAATTGTATCCTCCACATCTCAAGCATTGTTGATATGAAACACGTCAAGGTTTAATTCACATTTCACTAAAGCTATAATATCATTATGGACCAAAATGGAAATTTGTGACAATTGATACTATTGCAAGATAATAGCAAATCGGGGTATTTGATCCAATATAACTTATTATTAATATCAATATTGTTCGCCTCACTATTATTATTACAATTGACAACATAATAAGGCTAACCTTAATGCTAGAATTTCTCCTAATATTCATATCATCAATTACTAACATCCCTATCTATAAAACATTAATATTATGGCAACAATTCTCTAGTTACCCTTTCTTTCCTATTGTTAATGGATTTCATTATCTATCCCCCAACTAATATATTTGAATGATTTATAGTGCCTTGTAAAACAAATAAATGCTAGTATTTTGTGCCCAACTTTATTGCTTTATATGCAATATCCCCTTATTCTTATTTATTAATATTATCATTTATTTATTTTCCTTTATAATTGATTTCCTTATTATTATAAATGCTTAAACCTAAATTAATATTATCATTCATTTATTTTTCTTTATTATTGATTTCCTTATTATTATAACCCTTAACCTTATAAGTGGAAAAGTAAATCCTAAAAGAATGTATGGAGTGCTTTATCTCAAACTAGGGGAATCACACACTTTAAAGGGGAAGATTTTATTAAGGAGTGGGTAATTTTAAAGAGAAGAAGGGGATTTGGGGTAAAACAATGGCACTCATTTTCACCCATCCTCATGTCTCCCAAAACACAAAACAAGACTCTAATGGAATAAGTACGTTTAGGGCATAGATTTTATATTCCAGCACTAAATAAAAAGAATTTTAGAAGACGGTTCACTTAATTCGCCGAACCCTAAATGGGTGCCCTCTTTTTATCTAATATTTTTCTCTTTCCTTATTTTTTTAATTTATTTTGGGTGAAGGGAAAAAAAATAGAACTTCATGGATGATTCTGCACAGGAAGATCTGGTTGCTAATCTTCCATGATCATTGCTATCTGCCTTCCTGTATTATTATGCACTATTAATGTAGTCTTCTTACCTTTGTTTTTTTTTCTTTTGTTTTCCTACTGTTTTGTTATTTTATTTTGCTACCATATAAATGTATATGCAACAGTTTAGTCCTCAAAAATGAGGCATGCAAAGAACAACGGGCACTATTTTACGGCCTAAGCAGGCATCGAGCCATAATGGAACCACTGTTGAACACCAAGATATTTTCTCGTTTATCTCTGGATTTTATGAAGAGATTTAGAGCTGCATCAGGGAGTAGTTGAGGATTAAGATGCAGTAAATTATTTCTTTAACAACTAAAATTCTACGTTGAGCTCTATTTACAATTGAAGATGCTGGTAGATAAGTCAATTTGGTATTAAATGCTTATGATCAGTGAAACTACCTTAATGGAATGCTACCTAGTTAGTTTAACTGGCTGCCGTGCAAAATTACCATAAAGTGCACGTGATTTGACAAGAAATATTAATGTAACATATACTTTCAATTACAAGTTAAGTAGTTGTATAGCATGGCTCACAAATTGACTTGACGGGAGGAGAGGAAATTTACAGGCTTCTGCTGACACAATTTATTGTATTTGATAATGATGTTTCCTATCTTCCTATTGTTTTCACCAACCAGCATAAAATCATACGCATTATTTCAATACATGACAAAAATTTCCCTCGTACGACAGAGCTGACAAGACTGAAGCATTGCTAGATTACAACGATAGTGGTGCCTTACAAAATGTTGACTGGTCCCTTGTATTGGAAGCTAATTTGAAAGTTAGCGCTTCTACTCTTTTTTTTTATTTTTATTTTTCTTCTTATTCTGCAGCATATTTCAGTGCCTCATTTGTTACAGTCTCTTTCATTCTGGCCTTGCTATATATATATATATATATATTTTAAACCACAACTCAACCCTATCATATCACCCAACACATTCTCCGTCTCTTTTTTTTTTTTTCTCTCTAGCGAGGCTTGGTCTGAGAAGGGAGACAATAAGTGGAAGGGGGCCAAAATGGAAGGAGACTTGACAAACATGATGGGACGTCTCCTAGAGAAGCTCGTGTTAAAAGAAAAGCCACCTCTTCACTCCATTGATTAATACAGAAAATAATATGCCAAAAGATGGAGAATGGTTGGCTGCAGGTGCAACTAATTTTCCCCAAGTTTGAGTTGCTACAAAGGAGGTCGCTTAGTTTACTTGAGGATTGGTGAAATTTTTCAAGCAAGTATACAGTGAAATTTCTCAATTTCTTAATCTCATTTTTTTGTTTATTTAAGGAGGAAACTAGTAGAGATGAGGGTCCAGGAGACGCTGGAAAAGCGTTTGAAAGATTTAACACAAGTGTAAATAGCTTCATAGCCCTGTGTGAAGGTCTACTCACTCTATACAAGTGCCTGTTGAGAAACTTTCTGGCACTGATGGTGTAGCTATTTTACAGGCTATTAGATATCATTTATTCATTATTATCTATATTATTTATTTCTTTTAATTTCAATGAGGCAAGTTCAATATAAATTGTGATATTGCTTCAATATGTAACAAAGAGGAAGTGTGAGCATCCTCCTACGACAATACAGGTGAATCAAAAGGATATTTTAATGTATGAAAATAAGTTATATATATATATGTATATATATATATATATATATATGTATTAAACAGGGTAGATTCAAGTATTTATTCAACTAAATTGTTAAATTCCAAAAGACTTCACAGAAGAATTTCCTGGGATATAATGTCTCAGCAGATTACATTAGTAAATTTACGTCACTCTATTACAAATGTGGTGTAGGGTATTCACTTCAAGTTTGAACAAAATCCAATCTCCATTAATTTTACTTATACAGATTTATCCAATATACAGTTTAATTTGGAAAGAAATTCTATTGGTAAATTCAGTCATTCTAACTAGATTCCAATAGGGAGTAATAAGGTTTTCTAAAAGTTAAACTTAGTCTTTTATTTATTAGTGTAAAATTTCCATCAAATCCATGATATGTGCAAAGAATGAAAAAAAATTAATCTACAACAATTTAGAATACATTTCTTACCAAATAATACAATAGAGTTCTTTACTGGGGATTCCAAAGGAAGGTAGGTAATACTCAGTTCAAGATTTATGATTGTAAACTACTCTCTTTTTTTTTTCAAACATGAAGATACATCAATGAAAAGATCTTTTTCTCTTCTTCTTTTTTTTCGCATGCTACATCAAAACACCAGCTCTCCATGATACAAACAAATTTTATCAGAAAAAAAATACAAAGAATGTCATACAACCGAACTAGGCTTGCTCTCCACCCTACTGTAATGGCGTCATGGAGCCTCGTGGGCTCTAGCCATACCCCCGAGCAAGAATTATTTTTGCTCCACAATGATCAATGGAGTCTTTTCTTAATTTTTACAAAAGGGAATAAGACTAACATAGCACAATTTACATTCATCTTGGATCTTTACTTTTTGTTTCCAAACATAATCCATACAGTGGGTCCTCTTCACAACCAAGAAACAAGGGCGAATGGAAAAGAAAGAACTTATCTTTTTTTTTTTTTTTGATGATGAACTGAAACTTGTATCCATCTTTCCTCTCCAAGCCAAGCCATCTTCATCACTATCTTGCCAAAGAGATGGACTCCTCTCCCTTTCTCTTACTTTCTACCATCTTCACTCAAGTTCTCCAAAAGGAGAAGTGGGCAATGTCCCTTTCCTCTTTTTTCATCCAAGTATATAGGCATTCAACTTGAATTCACTTGAATGAGAGAGAGACACTTGTCACTCTCTCATATGCTCTTTCAACACACATCCCCATAAGTTCTCACACATGTGTGAGACTTTTGGGGTGGTGGGGAATGTACTATGACACTCTACCCAACAACCCTTACAAGGTGGCTTCACACATGTGAGAGTTTTGATGCTCTTTCCAAGTTCATTAATGAACTTTGGGGAGTGTGGTGGGGAACTGACAAGTCACTTCTCCCAACTCCCAAGGACTCAAATTCGTCACACCCTTTCAAGTGAACTTTTAAAGGGTCAAATCATGTCCCAAGGACAATGTCACATGTCCAAAAGGTCCCCCTCCCATAGGTATAGGTCTTAGGGGTCTATTTTTGCACTAATATCAAAACAATTGACCATACAACACCCTAAGAAGACAACTTTAAAGACCAATTCGAAATTCAAGACCTAACTAAGGATTTGGGAACCCCAATAGATCTTACACTCTTAACCACATGACTATAATCAATAAGGATCCAAAGAAAATACCTACACTAAGCCACCAATCATTAAAAACTCTCCACTCAATTACAACTTAGACAAAACCCTAATTATATTTGCATCCCTTGACATTACCCTCATATGTATTTTCCCAAATACATGTTAGGTTAGAAATATAATGAACACCTGTTCAAACTATCCATAAGATGAAATTCAATAGTTAGTAACCATAATACACATATATATTCATTTCATTTCCCTATAAGAGATGGAAACTTTGAGCATGCATGAAATAATAATGAAAACCGAACCTTTGTTAAATACTTTATTTACAATACTAAGTTTACTCATGGACACTCCTTTAATAAAATTCATCATGCAAATTGATATCTAATTTATATAATTTTTTCCTCAAATTATCCTACCTTAGGTATACCTCTAATTTGATTGGAGTCATCTTTTAAATTTACCTTGATGATTCTTGGCTAGTGGTCCTTCTGGAAACTTCTCCCTGATCTTCCAAAGTCCTGCTTTATTCCTACCTATTATCATTTCCCAAGTAACATGAAACTTATTAGCGAGATTCAAACTAATATTAGATACACAGAATTTCTTAGCTCATATCGATCTAAGTGTATTCTTCATGAGAATCTAAATATTATCTGCTCACATTCATTCTTAACAGTTTTCCCATTTTCATTTAATGGAGAGAATTTTGTCACAATAATCATTTACAATAGTTACTACTAAAATCAAATATTAAACATGGAATTAGATTAAATCATCAATCTATTCACCAACAAGAATAATTAAACTTATCAAGGTGTCACACAATTTATAGATAGGGTTGGGCCTCACATCTCCCTCCCCTTAGATTGGACTTCCTCCTGGAAGTCGTTAAGGTTTGGAATCCTAATTCCCAGTATGGAAACACACATGACAAGTTAAATATACTAATTATCTTACCATAAAGGTAAACAACATTAATTCATCATTACATGTGTAGGGACACCACTTCCATAATCCAATCACCTAAATACTTAGAACATAATTTTCCATCATAAAACATTTATTCGATATACTCATAATATAACAAATACTAGTAGTTATCCATGTTAACATTCTTGATAAAAAAATATACCAACATATATCCAAACACATTATCATCCTTGGATACCCTTCAAGGTTCCCTTTTTGCATTATAAACATCACTCATGATGTTAGAAAATATTTTTGTTTCATTGACCAATCATGTCTCAGAATTATTAGCTTCACATTTTGTCAAAATATATGCTTAAGAGAACATTTAACCTTGTAATTATGGCGCTCATACCATGTCTCAAGTAATATTATCTTTGCATCACATGTTACTATTTTTTTCTCACATAGTTCACAGGTATGCCACATCACATTTATTCGTAATTTCACATGTACACACAACAATAGCAAGGATGCTCTTCCCAAATGGGTGCGCCTGTCCTCATACAATCACAAAATCTACAAAATAAGGCTCACATGATGGGGTTTACAAGGATGGATATTCTTGGATACCACTAGAGGCCCTTCTCTAAGGACTCCATACAGATAAGAATAATCATAGAATGAGGGAAGAATGGATTAATGACCATCCCATACCAGTCCCATTCACAACCCCTTTCAAATAATTCCCCAACACATCTACTCCCTTATACAACTTGCCAGGGAACCCCCCCAGGATATAGCAGTTTACAAATTCCACATTACACCACACATGCCAGCAAATTTGCAACCAAGGAGAAAGCCTCAAATTGAATAACACAAGATCATAAACAAAGGTTTCAATAAAACTCCCAAGAGGGAACTTATAAATTCAAGAGAAACAAAATAAAATAAAATTGTAGCTACATTGAAACTTTCCAATCATAATTCAAAGGAAAAATTAAATAAGTCCTTGAGGCAAATCGGACTATATAACAACTTCCAAATGGCTAAATAGCCCAAGTACATAAATGTAAAATTACACATTGCTAGCGCATAATAGAATAAAACATCAATCAAGAATTACAAATAATTCATATTTCAACAATAAAATTTGCACATTACAAGCACCATGTGACTTGATAAGCCACCTAAGGGGAGGAGGGGAATGGTGGTTCTCTAACCACATCATAAGTATTATAGCATGCAATAAATGGTGGTCCCTGACCACATAAATATGAATAACGGGTGGTCCCCGACCACATTAATATACATCACTGGTGGTCCCTGACCACATAAACATGAAGCACTGGTGGTCCCTGACCACATGAATATGAGTAACTGGTGGTCCCTGACCACATAAGTATGAATCACTGGTAGTCCATGTTATTCCATCCTTTACCCATGGGTTACAAACATCAAGGAATAGGTTTACACTATGAACCAACAAGTGTGGCTCTCATATGTGGGGGAGTAGGCCACGGTCAACGTCCATGGGAGATTACAATGACTTGACATAGATCCTTTATCAAGATTAGGGACAACACCCTGAGCTCGTAATCTCCTGATGGTAGACCATGTGCCTCTCAACCCCTATTTACACTAGCTGGCATCACACTCCCATTAGGGGGGAACCATACGCTAGGGGTACACATTTAACATAGAAATAAAACTAACAGAAAGGAGCACATCACATTTCATTTAATAGACACATGTATGCACTTAACACATTTATTTTAACTCACAATTAGCTAGCTTACATAAAGGCCATCAAAAAGGGTACATATAGGGGATCATACTAGATGTCCACCACCCTTATCCCAAGTCAGATACCCTGTATCTCATACTTGGGGCACAACACATTTACTGGTTTTCACTTCACATGTCATAACATAATACACTTTATGAAATTCACCATATTGTAGGACAAAATCAATTTACTTACATACACTTCATTTTCTTTAAACAATATTCACTTTTCTTCTTAATTTTGTAAATATCTAATCACTTTGCATACATAAAATAAATCACTAGATGATACGAAAATGTAACTTATGTATATTACTCCATTTTCCTATAATTTAACAATACATGGTACACCACACTTCCCATCTTACTAAGTGTTTTACATTTATGATCAAGATTGGTTTTTCTATATTTATCCATACCATTCTTCCTTTTTCATTCAACCATGTTTATTATATTCACTAACATATCAATATGGGTAATCCCATTATAATCTTCACAACATTCTAGAGAAGGTTTCTTACTTAATAAGGAAGATAGTCAACTATTTTTGTTTGAAGCATTGTAATATGAGAAAGGAAAGCACACTCAATTCATAAAGCACATGATAAATCATGAAATAGTAATTCTCACAACTCATTAATATCCTTTTACAAATCTTGCATTTTGCTATCTATGGTTGTACCATTTATTCACATGTTTTAATCGCCATTTTTATAATCACAGTTTCATCTAACCTCATAAAGATGTACAATGAGTAAAAGTCTAGGAAGTTTTATCTACCTTTAAGTTTTCTCCTTTACATTCAGGTGTATATGATTTTCCCTTAAAGAGTGGGTATAGTCAATGGTTTAGAATGTACAACATTAGTTGAAAGTGTTACAATTCTACTTAGTG
This sequence comes from Sequoia sempervirens, assembly GCA_007258455.2. Taxonomy (NCBI): domain Eukaryota; kingdom Viridiplantae; phylum Streptophyta; class Pinopsida; order Cupressales; family Cupressaceae; genus Sequoia; species Sequoia sempervirens. The sequence continues at coordinate 128,459,112 of VDFB02270651.1, read as the reverse complement.
CCTCTTATCTATACAGTTTAACTTTCCAATCACTTATTACCCTATGAATCACACATAATTCATTACTCAATTTATAAATTCCACAATTGATTATTCAATTTTTGTGACATCCACAACCTTCAAGGTCAACACCTAATTGTATACATGACTACTTCCTAGGCAATGTTTTACACCAATTTCATATTTTGATAAGGTCTCTTCAAAAAGTTTTTATATATAATTGTTATAGGAAATAATTTAAACACCACATCTATTGATCCTCACAATCATATCTTAATTGAATCCTTCTATGCATTCACCTTGGGCTTGAATCTTAGGAATCAAGTTATTTTGTATGTTATTTAAACTTTAACCAATGAGACGTAAGAGTTTGGTCATTGTTATAACTCTATTAGGTTTACTAGGTTGCCATTTATTTGCAAAAGTTTTTAAATACTTTAAGTTTTAATCATTCAATTCAAGGTAGAATCTAGTTTTAACCTTTTTCATAAATTGGATTTACTATACAATGCAAGGTTTTGATTATAAGTTGATATCATCATACATGAAATTTCTCCTACCATCCATAAAGTGATTCCTTTGTTGATTCATAAGAATAGGAATTATGTCCTTATACACTATGTGTAAATTAAGATCTTGGAGTAATAGGAAAGACCTAGGAATGTACCATGGTCTAGGGCATGCAAAGTAGTAGCTCATGAGTATCTTGAACCTATTACCCAATCATGAACAAGTCCTTAGACTTAGGTCCAACAATCTACACCTTAAAGTTTTAATTTTAATCTTTGACAATATTTTAAATCCTAAATGTATGGGGTGCTCAAATTGCACATAAAACAAGGTCAAGAGTTTTCCTATTCTTTCACTCTTGTTGTTAATTTGATTTGATAAAATCAAGGGTTAAGAGATTTAAACTCATTTAATTACGACCTTTAACACATTAATCTCTTTTGTGGTCCATATAACTCTTTTTTTTTTTTGGGCTAGTTACATGTTTCCAAATGTAGTCATGATGTTCCATCCTTTATTCATACTATGGTTTCTATAAGAAAATATGTTGCTTCCTAAACACCCACGACTTTTAAGAAATTACATTCTCCAAACACACACAATAATTACTACCTAATTTATTCCCAGAGCTCCCTAGAGTTGCAACCTAGGGCTCTGATACCAAGTGTCATGCCCAAAATTTTCACTAGAAAATGCAATAATTTTTTTTTAAAATCTATTAATTAAGTGAATTAACACTATTAATGCCCCTTCTATTTTCGGTTTGAAGTTGACAATATAACTTTATGCATTAACTCATCTCTCCAAAGATCCTGGTGACATTGTCTTTGAATAATAACAATAATGATATTTAATCAAATACATTATAGATATTATTTTTAATATGATAAACACATAGTAGCTTACTATATTTTATTTAACCAAGAAAACAATAATAGTTACTCGTCAATTATTTATTATTATTATTTATAATTTATCAATTTTACCACTACTATTATTATTAATTCTTTTTATAATGCTATTATTTACTCAAAATCCAAATATTCCTTAATACTAATTTTAGCATTGGATGAAGTTTTTAATATTGATTTTGATATTAGTTTCACCTTTTAACTTTATGCTCATTATCAAGGAAATAGTTTATTATTACTATTTTCAAGGAAATAGATTTACTTTTAAAAAAAATAGATTTATTTTTTTATTTTTTATTTTAATTTTAGTTTACCCTAATAAAATTACTTCTATCTAAATAATAACATCAAATAACTAACCTGTGAATAATGTTATTAGATGTGATGCCCATAATCTACACTAAGACAAAAATGTCACTAACAATTTTTTTTTTTAAGGTAAAAGATACTAAACACCTAGTAGAAGCTTTACGAACTGTATGAATTGGATAACATCACTCATTATTAAATAACTAACCTAAAAGTAATTGTATCCTCCACATCTCAAGCATTGTTGATATGAAACACGTCAAGGTTTAATTCACATTTCACTAAAGCTATAATATCATTATGGACCAAAATGGAAATTTGTGACAATCGATACTATTGCAAGATAATAGCAAATCGGGGTATTTGATCCAATATCACTTATTATTAATATCAATATTGTTCGCCTCACTATTATTATTACAATTGACAACATAATAAGGCTAACCTTAATGCTAGAATTTCTCCTAATATTCATATCATCAATTACTAACATCCCTATCTATAAAACATTAATATTATGGCAACAATTCTCTAGTTACCCTTTCTTTCCTATTGTTAATGGATTTCATTATCTATCCCCCAACTAATATATTTGAATGATTTATAGTGCCTTGTAAAACAAATAAATGCTAGTATTTTGTGCCCAACTTTATTGCTTTATATGCAATATCCCCTTATTCTTATTTATTAATATTATCATTTATTTATTTTCCTTTATAATTGATTTCCTTATTATTATAAATGCTTAAACCTAAATTAATATTATCATTCATTTATTTTCCTTTATTATTGATTTCCTTATTATTATAACCCTTAACCTTATAAGTGGAAAAGTAAATCCTAAAAGAATGTATGGAGTGCTTTATCTCAAACTAGAGGAATCACACACTTTAAAGGGGAAGATTTTATTAAGGAGTGGGTAATTTTAAAGAGAAGAAGGGGATTTGGGGTAAAACAATGGCACTCATTTTCACCCATCCTCATGTCTCCCAAAACACAAAACAAGACTCTAATGGAATAAGTACGTTTAGGGCATAGATTTTATATTCCAGCACTAAATAAAAAGAATTTTAGAAGACGGTTCACTTAATTCGCTGAACCCTAAATGGGTGCCCTCTTTTTATCTAATATTTTTCTCTTTCCTTATTTTTTTAATTTATTTTGGGTGAATGGAAAAAAAAAATAGAACTTCATGGATGATTCTGCACAGGAAGATTTGGTTGCTAATCTTCCATGATCATTGATATCTGCCTTCCTGTATTATTATGCACTATTAATGTAGTCTTCTTACCTTTGTTTTTTTTTCTTTTGTTTTCCTACTGTTTTGTTATTTTATTTTGCTACCATATAAATGTATATGCAACAGTTTAGTCCTCAAAAATGAGGCATGCAAAGAACAACAGGCACTATTTTACGGCCTAAGCAGGCATTGAGCCATGATGGAACCACTGTTGAACACCAAGATATTTTCTCGTTTATCTCTGGATTTTATGAAGAGATTTAGAGCTGCATCAGGGAGTAGTTGAGGATTAAGATGCAGTAAATTATTTCTTTAACAACTAAAATTCTGCGTTGAGCTCTATTTACAATTGAAGATGCTGGTAGATAAGTCAATTTGGTATTAAATGCTTATGATCAGTGAAACTACCTTAATGGAATGCTACCTAGTCAGTTTAACTGGCTGCCGTGCAAAATTACCATAAAGTGCACGTGATTTGACAAGAACTATTAATGTAACATATACTTTCAATTACAAGTTAAGTATTTGTACAGCATGGCTCGCAAATTGACTTGACGGGAGGAGAGGAAATTTACAGGCTTCTGCTGACATAATTTATTGTATTTTATAATGATGTTTCCTATCTTCCTATTGTTTTCACCAACCAGCATAAAATCATACGCATTATTTCAATACATGTCAAAAATTTCCCTCGTACGACAGAGCTGACAAGACTGAAGCATTGCTAGATTACAACGATAGTGGTGCCTTACAAAATGTTGACTGGTCCCTTGTATTGGAAGCTAATTTGAAAGTTAGCGCTTCTACTCTTTTTTTTATTTTTATTTTTCTTCTTATTCTGCAGCATATTTCAGTGCCTCATTTGTTACAGTCTCTTTCATTCTGGCCTTGCTATATATATATATATTTTTTTTAAACCACAACTCAACCCTATCATATCACCCAACACATTCTTCGTCTCTTTTCTCTTTTTTTCTCTCTAGCGAGGCTTGGTCTGAGAAGGGAGACAATCAGTGGAAGGGGGCCAAAATGGAAGGAGACTTGACAAACATGATGGGACGTCTCCTAGAGAAGCTCGTGTTAAAAGAAAATCCACCTCTTCACTCCATTGATTAATACAGAAAATAATATGCCAAAAGATGGAGAATGGTTGGCTGCAGGTGCAACTAATTTTCCCCAAGTTTGAGTTGCTACAAAGGAGGTCACTTAGTTTACTTGAGGATTGGTGAAATTTTTCAAGCAAGTATACAGTGAAATTTCTCAATTTCTTAATCACATTTTTTTGTTTATTTAAGGAGGAAACTAGTAGAGATGAGGGTCCAGGAGACGCTGGAAAAGCGTTTGAAAGATTTAACACAAGTGTAAATAGCTTCATAGCCCTGTGTGAAGGTCTACTCACTCTATACAGGTGCCTGTTAAGAAACTTTCTGGCACTGATGGTGTAGCTATTTTACAGGTTATTAGATATCATTTATTCATTATTATCTATATTATTTATTTCTTTTAATTTCAATGAGGCAAGTTCAATATAAATTGTGATATTGCTTCAATATGTAACAAAGAGGAAGTGTGAGCATCCTCCTACGACAATACGGGTGAATCAAAAGGATATTTTAATGTATGAAAATAAGTTATATATATATATGTGTGTGTTTATTATACAGGGTAGATTCAAGTATTTATTCAACTAAATTGTTAAATTCCAAAAGACTTCGCAGAAGAATTTCCTAGGATATAATGTTTCAGCAGATTACATTAGTAAATTTACGTCACTCTATTACAAATGTGGTGTAGGGTATTCACTTCAAGTTTGAACAAAATCCAATCTCCATAAATTTTACTTATACAGATTTATCCAATATACAGTTTAATTTGGAAAGAAATTCTATTGGTAAATTCAGTCATTCTAACTAGATTCCAATAGGGAGTAATAAGGTTTTCTAAAAGTTAAACTTAGTCTTTTATTTATTAGTGTAAAATTTCCATCAAATCCATGATATGTGCAAAGAATGAAAAAAAATTAATCTACAACAATTTAGAATACATTTCTTACCAAATAATACAATAGAGTTCTTTACTGGGGATTCCAAAGGAAGGTAGGTAATACTCAGTTCAAGATTTATGATTGTAAACTACTCTCTTTTTTTTATCAAACATGAAGATACATCAATGAAAAGATCTTTTTCTCTTCTTCTTTTTTTTCGCATGCTACATCAAAACACCAGCTCTCCATGATACAAACAAATTTTATCAGAAAAAAAATACAAAGAATGTCATACAACTGAACTAGGCTTGCTCTCCACCCTACTGTAATGGCGTCATGGAGCCTCGTGGGCTCTAGCCATACCCCCGAGCAAGAATTATTTTTGCTCCACAATGATCAATGGAGTCTTTTCTTAATTTTTACAAAAGGGAATAAGACTAACATAGCACAATTTACATTCATCTTGGCTCTTTACTTTCTGTTTCCAAACATAATCCATACAGTGGGTCCTCTTTACAACCAAGAAACAAGGGCGAATGGAAAAGAAAGAACTTATCCTTTTTTTTTTTTGATGATGAACTGAAACTTGTATCCATCTTTCCTCTCCAAGCCAAGCCATCTTCATCACTATCTTGCCAAAGAGATGGACTCCTCTCCCTTTCTCTTACTTTCTACCATCTTCACTCAAGTTCTCCAAAAGGAGAAGTGGGCAATGTCCCTTTCCTCTTTTTTCATCCAAGTATATAGGCATTCAACTTGAATTCACTTGAATGAGAGAGAGACACTTGTCACTCTCTCATATTCTCTTTCAACACACATCCCCATAAGTTCTCACACATGTGTGAGACTTTTGGGGTGGTGGGGAATGTACTATGACACTCTACCCAACAACCCTTACAAGGTGGCTTCACACATGTGAGAGTTTTGATGCTCTTTCCAAGTTCATTAATGAACTTTGAGGAGTGTGGTGGGGAACTGACAAGTCACTTCTCCCAACTCCCAAGGACTCAAATTCGTCACACCCTTTCAAGTGAACTTTTAAAGGGTCAAATCATGTCCCAAGGACAATGTCACATGTCCAAAAGGTCCCCCTCCCATAGGTATAGGTCTTAGGGGTCTATTTTTGCACTAATATCAAAACAATTGACCATACAACACCCTAAGAAGACAACTTTAAAGACCAATTCGAAATTCAAGACCTAACTAAGGATTTGGGAACCCCAATAGATCTTACACTCTTAACCACATGACTATAATCAATAAGGATCCAAAGAAAATACCTACACTAAGCCACCAATCATTAAAAACTCTCCACTCAATTACAACTTAGACAAAACCCTAATTATATTTGCATCCCTTGACATTACCCTCATATGTATTTTCCCAAATACATGTTAGGTTAGAAATATAATGAACACCTGTTCAAACTATCCATAAGATCAAATTCAATAGTTAGTAACCATAATACACATATATATTCATTTCATTTCCCTATAAGAGATGGAAACTTTGAGCATGCATGAAATAATAATGAAAACCGAACCTTCGTTAAATACTTTATTTACACTACTAAGTTTACTCATGGACACTCCTTTAATAAAATTCATCATGCAAATTGATATCTAATTTATATAATTTTTTCCTCAAATTATCCTATCTTAGGTATACCTCTAATTTGATTGGAGTCATCTTTTAAATTTACCTTGATGATTCTTGGCTAGTGGTCCTTCTGGAAACTTCTCCCTGATCTTCCAAAGTCCTGCTTTATTCCTACCTATTATCATTTCCCAAGTAACATGAAACTTATTAGCGAGATTCAAACTAATATTAGATACACAGAATTTCTTAGCTCATATCGATCTAAGTGTATTCTTCATGAGAATCTAAATATTATCTGCTCACATTCATTCTTAACAGTTTTCCCATTTTCATTTAATGTAGAGAATTTTGTCACAATAATCATTTACAATAGTTACTACTAAAATCAAATATTAAACATGGAATTAGATTAAATCATCAATCTATTCACCAACAAGAATAATTAAACTTATCAAGGTGTCACACAATTTATAGATAGGGTTGGGCCTCATAGGTAACTGCAATACAGCTAAACGAATCTGTCATTCATCATTTTTTGTGATTTTTCTGCCACTTTTTTCATGATTTCACCATCGCTCTCCAAAAAAATTAAAAGTTTTTTTGCTGCTGTGTAGGCCTGCATAGGCAGTACCTGCACATGTACTATGCAGCCATTCATAAATTTCCTAAAATTTTTTGGTTGTTTTCACCATCTTTTACTACTTTCCTCGCCATTATTGGTTTCCGCTCCTTCAAACTCTTCTCGTACGCATGGACACAGATTTATTAAAAAAGTTGACGTGGAGGGATTTACTGTTTTTGACCATTCAGAAAAGTACTTTCTACGGGAGAGATATTAGAGATATTTATTTTTACCGCAGGCATTCTTTTCACACTGCATGAGAGTGAATTTTTATTTTATTTCACCTCTATTCGTTTTGATAGCTCACAGGTGGTGATCAATTTATTTTTATTCACACCGCTGGATAGTTTTCTTAGCCAACAAAAATCGCGTCTTCATTGCTTGGAAATTTGTGTCAACACTTGAAGATCTTCTAAGAAAAGAAAAACTATAAACCCTTAAAAGAAAACCCTTACAGGACTGGAATTAGCTAATCAGTAAGTTAATTAAATCATGTTTTCTTATTTATGTATTTTTCTTAATATTATATACTAATTTAAGATTATTAAAATAATATTAATAATAATATAATAATGATAATATAATGATAATAGTTTAATAATACAATAATTTAAAACTATTATTAATAATATAATATTAAGGATAATTATATTCTATTAAGTATAACATTCAAAAACAATATTAATATATACAATAGTAAGAATAATTTAATATTAAGAATAATATGATATTATAATAATTAGAATAATATATATATGTGTATAATTTTTTAATAATTTTTTAATAATATATATAGATATCTTTCTAGAGGCCTATTTTTAATCAAATTGTCACATCAAAGTGCATAGGCACCTCAAGATGGATATCTAAAATTATAAATTATAAAATTATAAAGAGCATCATGTGTTTTCATTGTAGAAAAAATAATAAATAATATAATAATTTAAATATTAATAATATATTACTATTATTATTAATAATATATAAACAAAAATAACAATATAATAGTAAATATATAACAAAAAAATACTAATATAATATTATTATATAATAAATATATAGAAAAATAATATAATTTGTGGCCTCTCATGATGAACTTGTGAGGTTAAATATCCCCACTTATACTGATATAGTATAAATATAATATAATTTAAGAGAACTATATATTACACTATACTTTAATATTTACATTATATAATATGATTTAAATATATCCAATAAATTTTAATATAATCTAATCTAATATCTAACTTAATTATTTATAATATAATAATCATAATATAACATAATGAAACTTTCTATATTAACTATTTAAAAATATAACAATAAATACATTAAAAATAATAATAATAATACTAATAATATTAAAAATTGCACAAATGCGTCGGCTCGGGTAGCAGGATTGGCTTGAGGCTATGGGATGGCTCCTCATGGTCTCAGGTTCGATTCTGCTCTCGATACTTACTTGGTGGTTGTGGTGGCCGGAGCTGCAAACACTCGCAGGGACTAGTCTCGCCCCCCGCTCGCCTCTAGGTGATGCTGGGTGGGGGGCCGCGGGGACACCCTATTGTAACCAAAAAAAAAAATTGCACAAATGCATAAAAAAATCATTTTTTTTCTTAATTGACCTTTCACACCTCTTCAGCGTACCCATTACACACCAAGGTGCGATCGCTAGTTTTAATCCGGTGACGTAAGCCTAAGCCATTAACTCCAGTGGTCATGTCACCGACGGCTTAGCCAAAGCCTTTCATTAAATACTAACTGTGCAATGTGTAGGTTTTCTAGATTCGAAGATATGGGAGAAGATCTTGATCATACCTCACCAACTCGCACACCTAAGGTGTCGCCCTGTTATTTGGCACGAGGTCAGCAAAAGGCAGATGTGTGTCTTGTTTGGAATGTGGGGCCCAATCTTCACTATTGAGCTCATAACCCGTGGTTTTAGATCGACAATGAATATCAAAAGCTAATGTAAATCTCTACTATTCCCTACTAGCTAGCAAGAGAAAGATGAAGGTTGGTGAAGCATTAATTAATTATTCCTTGCTTGTGTAGTCACGTCAATCTCAATCTGTGTGAAGATGTTGTTGTTGGCAATCATGAAGGGTGATCTTTGGATTCTCATGTAGCTCTAGTTAAACGGTGACAGTACATACGCTGCCAAATTGCCATGTTTGCACATGCATTTTTACTAAGCATTGATGAAGGTTGCCATTACCTCGCACAATAAATAGAAGAGGAATTAACTACTAATAGTGTCATTCTTGTAGCAATTAGAGCACTTTGTGGGTTGAGTCTAATCAAGTTTGAGTGCTTGTCTGAGAAGAGAAAATGAGTAATTCAGTAAGGAGGTCTATTCATTTGAGCTCACATAAGCTCAGTCCTGCTATTTAGGAAGGTACTTTGGTTGACAAGCCCAGGCTTGTGCCCACTAGATGCAGTAGAAGGTTGCAATTCAGGACGTTCCGACTCAACTGGTAGTTGACAAAGGCAAGCAGTCGGTGGTGTGCTCCATTACTAGTGTTGGTAGGAAAATAAGGTATGGGCATGGCTCCTCTAGATGCCAACACTCGCCCATTGACCTTACGAGTAACACTTTTGATTATGTAACCAAGACCGATTCGGACTACTGTCAGTATTTAGCTCTCTTCAATCATGGTTTGTTCTTTGATGATGAAGAGATAGTTGTGGTGCCATTGGTTGTTAAAACCCCAAGCGGACCGACTTGAACCTTATTGGGAAAGGACAAGAAAGAAGATGAGGCTGAGAGTCTACCGTATTGGGCAACAACTAGAAGCAGGGATGTATACTAAGGTCTGAGTGTTGGTAAGGGTAGGGTGGCGGGTAAATAAGAAGTTGTTGTGGTGCCTTCGTGGCAATTTAGTTTCCTAGTTCTTTTGTGTGGATAGCGACAAGGGGATTTTGATGACAATTTGTGTTCCCCTATTATTTTATGCTACCCCAGTCCATGCACTATATATGTTTTGCAAATTCAACATGTGGGAAGTTTTGAAATGAAATTTAAATGCAATGGAGATTTTGTTCAAATTAAAACCCCAAGTGAACCGACTCGAACCGTATTAGGCAAGGACAAGAAAGAAGACAAGGCTAAGAGTCTACCGTATTGGGCAACAACTAGAAGCGAGCATGTATACCAGGGTCTGAGTGTTGGTAAGGGCAGGGTGGCGGGTGGCAATTTGGTTGCCTGGTTTTTTTGGGTGGATAGTGATAAGGGGATTTTGATGACAATTTGTGTTCCCCTATTCTTTTACGCTACCCCAATCCATGCACTATAAATGTTTTGCAGATTCAACGTGTGGGAAGTTTTGAAATGAAATTCAAATGCAATGGAGATTTTGTTCAAATGAGAATTTGTGGTGAAATTAAATTTGCGGGCACGAGCTTGTTGGTCCTTATCATATAAAGGGAATTCAAGGCTCATTTGTAGGGAGAAAGAAGCGATAGCTCTAGCTAGGTTTTGAGTTGAATATATGGGTAGAAAGATATTTACGTATCTAATGAGGAAGTACTGATATTTGTGTGGTGCCATTGGCTATTAAAACTAATGAATGAGAAATAAGGAATAGATTACCTATTTTGAGTTTTGGATGAATATATGCAAATTATCTTAAATTGTATGCAGATATGAATTATAAGCATGAATAAACGTATAATTCTAATATATTTTTTCTCCTTATGTGGATTTGAGTGAATTTTGAATGAAATGTTAATGAAGTTGTCATTCTTCTTTTGAGAATTTGTTCAATTGTGTGTCTATGTTTTTACTTTGATTCAAGAAAATCAATTAAATGCTTAAATGGAGTCATAAGTTTACAATTATTTACAAAGGATTTGATAAGTAGTAATATATCAGAGAATTGAGCTCCATAATGCAAGGTATTATATGAGGGTCGGGCTTAACCGGCACACTCTAAGGGTACACTCCCTTAGATGTCCGGCACCATGTGGGGCCCTCTTAACCCAACCTCTCTCTCGTTTCTATAGCATTTCTTTAACCGCACCATTTCAAATCTATGTTTCTGTAGTACTCCACCATTGCAGTTTACATTTTCCATTCCCGTTCCCATTCTCCTTCCATAGATTTTCGCGTTTTCCATTTCCACTTTACACATTTGCTCGGTCATTGGATTGGGGGATTTAGTCTTAATCCCACATTCATTTCATTACATGAATTGTGGTGAGTGTTCCTTTTATATTACGAAGTATCGGTTCATTTTCTTCGTTAGGAAATAGAAAAGATTTATCTTTCTTATAACTTTAATAATAACTTTTTTTTTAAAGATTATATCTTATTTATAATATTTATTAATGTTAATTATATTTAATTGTTTATTTTAATGGAAAAATGTTTATTATGTTTTATTTAAAAATAATATTATTTTTATATTAGATGATTGATATTTAAATTAAAATGAATTAAATGATGTTTTTGAGATGTAGATGTTGATTATTTGAAGTGTTAAAAGAGGTTTTGAAGACTTAATTTATAAATGCTTTTAAATATGCAAATTAAGTGTTCTTTTTCTTTTGGTTCAAATATGTGTACAAAATAAAACTAGTCTACACAAGCTTCAATCTATAATTCCAATAATCAACTAGTAAAAAAATAATTTTTGAAATTGATTTTATCTTTTAACATTTACACTTTATTATGGATTGACAATGTTTACAAACATCATTTTTTTTAAAGCAAAGGCAGTAAGCCTATATATTTATATATTAATATAATAAGAGTGAATATACATAGTATTACAAAATCTACTAAATTGTGAGGTTTGTGTTATCTTCATTTAGATCCCTAGATGGTCAATAAATGTCTCAAAGTATTGCTTTGGTTCATATCCATGTCTAAGAAACTGAACTAGTGTGAAAATATAAATCTATACCATAAGAATCAACTAGCAACTAATTGATGTTTAGAATTTAGTTGTGTTGATCTTCTAATATTTGAACCTCAATATAGATAGAAAGTGTTTAGTAACATTTTTAGGGAATGTGCTAAATTGTGAGGATTCTATTCTCCTCAATTAGAGCCCTAACCAAACCAATTCCATGACATAGGAATAATGATTAGAGACATGATGATATATGTTATGAGAAAATATTATTACATTTCCTTCAATGAAAATATTCTTTTGATAAATCCTCATTGTCCTAATAATCTTTGATTATTTTAAATTCTTAAATGATTTTTTAAAAGTAAAATACAACATGCAAATCAGGATAAACATGCATTAGGTAAGCTCACAATGATTAGTGGGAGGGTGCTATCAAGATTTAAATTGAATTTAAATTTTAAATGTGTAGGGTTGATAATTACTACGTCAAGTTTGCACTAGTAGATCTTATGCAAGGTAGGGTAATGTCATGAGATTAATTCACACAAGAATGTCCCACTTGTAGAATTGTTATTGAACAAAGGACAATCTATTCAAAGTTTACAAAAAATAGTAATGAAAAAGGGCATGAATATATATTTTTTCTCTAAGATGTATGTGCTTGTGAACTTCTATTATGGTGTATGTTAAAGTAAACAAGATATCAATGAGGAAACTATTTAAGTAATTTTAAATACTAAATAATATAGATTTACTTAAAATATTTATAGTTTACAATTATATTCTCCTTCCAATAGTAACTCCACTAAAAGCATACAAAATTTAAAAAATATGTAATGAATAACATATATCAAACATTTAAAATAAATATGAGAATATCAATCTAGGTGAATAATCAACATATAAATGGTCTTTCTTTGGTTATAAATGAATTTCAATCTTTCTATTAAAATATTTTCTTTGTTGAAGATAGCAATGTGGACTATAAAAGATCCCAAGATCATTGTGCACAAGTCATCCCGGGGAAAATCAAAGAGGAAGACAATGATTGGCATACTAGAGATATCTCTAAGGATGAGATTGTAAAGGATATTAGAATATATAAAAAGGATAAATCTCCAAGTATAGATGGGCTTGCTACAATTTTATAAAAAAAAGTTAACTAGATTAGAAGAAGTTAAGGTTCAATTAGGATAAGAATTAGTGCTAGGGCTATGATTAGAGTTTATGAATCTACAATTAGGTCTGGAACAGGGTTATGATTAGAGTTATGAATCTACAATTATTGGGTTCACCACGTTCACTTAGGGTCTCTCTTCGGGAGAAGTTTATTGTATGGCATGCTTGCATTTTATAAAATTAATATGTCAAGAATTAGTTGTAGATAATACTACATGTGATTTTTCATATGGTATTAAATTGTAGATTAAAATTGATAATAGATTTCCTTCTTTGCATTGTAAGTTACTATAATATATGTCCTTCAAACTTACCTCATATTTTGAGCTTTTCTAAACTATACAACATGACATCCAACAAATAAATTTGTTATGCATTTTTTCCAAACACAAATCCTTATAATTCTTAATGTGTTACTTAGGTTAATTGTTTATTGCAATAAATAAATACACACTAATATATATATTATGGATTTGAGGGAAAATATTAAAATATTTATATATATAGAAAAATTTAAATGAAAGGGATTCAAGTACATACCTTTGATTTTGTTAATGTTGATGAAGATACAAATGTTGATGAAGTACCAAATTTGATGACATGATCTTCCTAAAAAACTAGAATATCTTTGCTCTATGTGGCACTTGAAATTTTATACAAAACTATAACTAACTCTACCTCAAATTTGTGACTTTGGACCTATTTTGCTTCAATAAATATGAGCTTTGACACATGCCTCCTAATCTAGCATACAATATGTACTTAAATGCTCAAAATAGTTGGGAGAAGTGTTGAGATTGGTGGATCTTTGGGAAGGTCCAATGCTTCACTTTTGTATCTCTCCCTATAGATAGAGGTAGAGACGAATATAGAATGAGAGAGGCAAACGGATAAAAATAGATAAAGATATAGAGAGAGATAGGGAGATAGAGGGGATATATATATATATATATAGAGAGAGAGAGAGATATGGAAAGATAGTCTATATAAGGAGATATAGAGAGAGGGGAGAGAGAGAGATAAGTAGAGAAAGATATTAATGTTTTATTTTTTGAAAAATATGTAATTTTTAAATCATTTTCCTATTTATTTAGTATTAAGATTTTTACATCTTTTAACAATTCAATATATAATACAAATAAAATATAGTTAATAATTTAATTAACTAGCATACCTATATTAATTAATAATATATGTAAAACACGCTGAGAGTTATCTTTATCAAGATGCCTATTGACTTGAAAAAATGCTTACATTTTCATGAATATGAATTTGGAAAGCAATCAATTTGATTTCATTATTGTTTGTGTCATTGTTTATCTCAATTCCCATATATAAGGGTACACATTAAAATTTGAAATCATATCAACTTTTCTATAACAACAATCAACCAAGAACAATAAATTTAAAAGCAAAAATATTCATCAATCATTAGATTTAGTATTGAAAGCATCAAAGAAGTATATCATGACAAAATGGCATTAACTAACTTAGATATATCTATTGAAAAGGACCTTTTGTATAATGTGTGAAAACATAACATCATCTTGTTTTTCATGCTTTAAAATATTCAATTCTTTTGTTGTTGCACCCATAATTTCTTCTGCCACTTCTTCAAAAGTTGAAATCCAAGTGAATGAAGTATGGTATTCCACTTTGCATTGAAGTATATATTTAAAATCACATTTAGGGAAAGTTTTATCACATCTTTCACAATACCATTGACCATTTCCATTAGTGTTTACCTTCTTTTTGTAGTGCCTATCTTCAATTTTCAAGGGGCATGTTGTATAACAAAAAATTTATACCTTAATGAAAGATAAGGTAGCTTTTATCACTATCCAATAAGGTTTACCAGAGTTGGCAAGGTCTTGATCCTATATTTGTGAGATACTAGGGTTAGGAACAAATAGGGTTAGGGTTGGGGTTCAATTACGACTAGAGTTTAATTAGGGTTAGGAGTTAGGTTAGGGTTTGGGCTAGAGTTAGGTTGAATTAGGATCAAGTATTTCACTTAGGGTTATTGTTAGGCTTAAGATTGAAGCTTAAGATTTGCTTATATTTTTGGATAATAGAAACAATCTTGATTGATTTAATATTTTCTAAATTCATTATTGAATTTAAATCTTATAATTTATTCTCTAAATTTATTATAGAAACAATGTATGAGAATTTATTCTATTGATTTTGAGGGTGAAAGTGTGGCTACATATATAGGGTTTCTATACATAGTATTTGTAGGGAAATGGTATCTCTATTTTGAATTATTCTAAACGTTGTTTCTATGTAGTGGCTTTTAAATTCATTTTGTTGTTATACTCTATAATTGGTAGTGTATATATTGTACTTTCTCTATACATGATATTTAGCAAGATTGGGGACACTAATAGAACCTTCACTTATTTTTTTAAAAAGACTAAGAAATGTATGAAAATTTGACAACATTAAAACCATGAAAATAAAAGTGAAAATAAAAATTTAACATAGTAAAAATAGCCAATCATGTGCCAAAAATGAAAAGAACCATTTGTTGTTACTCTAATATTTCAACCACATACTAAATTACCAAGTGCATTTTATAAATGTATCATACAATTGGAGCACAATATTGGGAATCAATGTGAATGATTCTCATCAAGAAATTAGACATGCTTTGAGATTGAAGGACCCAAGCTCTTTGTAGGTTTTCAATGAAGATTTAATTAGCCACTAATAGGAACAATTGAAAATAGATATAGAGGGAAAATAAATGCTAATCTCTAAGAGTGTTGTGCTAAGAATTACATACACATCTCATAAATTTCAATAAAGACATGAGACACATTTATAGAAATAAAGGAAAGAAATAGCTATTTAGATAGTTATTAATCTACAAAAGATTAGGACCTAGGTACTTCAAGAGATTAATAAAAATAAGTTTTTATTTATAATTTTTAAATTAGATAATTTTTAAATTATCATAGATGTAAAGTAAAGATAAAATATTTTTCAACAAAACAAATAAAAATGACAAAAAATAATGTGATTAATCAAGAATAACATGATATTGCAAAAAAAATAATAAATAAAAGAATATGCATAATTGTACATAAGCCATCAAAAGTCTAAATATACCTATCTTTATCAAAAAATAAAAATCTTTAAAATGACTGAAAATTATTAAAACTTATTAAGCTCCATGAACATAAGACATCTGCAAGGTCTTGCCGACTTTCTTCTTAGAGGAAAATTATGACCAACTAGATTGAGGAATGTCTTCTAACTGAGCTCCCTGGCAAACATCACCATGTGTGTGATTTAATCCTAAAAATTTGATCAAAGGACAGTTGATGAACAGTCGCGCAAATTTGATCCCTAGATGGGACACGTGTCGCCCGCCCGTGATATCACCATCCTACAATTCTCGATCACAGGATGGCGGGAAACCGTTCATCTTGAAGGAATTTTGATCTACGGTAGCATGAATTTCATCCTTCTAAAAAATAAAACATTCATTAAAGGGAAAGGGGACATTACTAGGTAGATGGAAAATTTCCTTGGGACCCACCTTGTACAGTCCACGTGGCAGCCGCTCGTGATTTTGCAATCAACCAAAGCACCATCGTGGGATGGCGGGGAATGGTTCAGATCAAAGGATAGTTGATGAGAAGTCATGCAAATTTGATCCCCAGATGGGACATGTGTCGCTCACCCATGATATCACCATCCTACAATTCCCGATCACGAGATGGCAGGCAACCATTGATCTTGAAGGCATTTTGATCGACGATAGTGCGAATTTCATCCTTCTAAAAAATAAAAAATTCATTAAAGGGGAAGGGGACATTACTAGGTGGATGGAAAATTTATTCGGGCCCCACCTTGTACAGTCCACGTGGTAGCCGCCCGTTATTTCACAATCAACCAAAGCACCATCGCAGGATGGCAGGGAATGGCTCAGATCAAAGGACAGTTGATGAACAGTCATGCAAATTTGATCCATAGATGGGACACATGTCGCTCGCCCGTGATATTGCCGTCCTACAATTCCCGATCACGGGATGGCAGGTAACCGTTGATCTTGAAGGAATTTTGATCGACGGCAGCACGAATTTCATCCTTCTGAAAAATAAAACATTCATTAAAGGGCAAGGGGACATTATTAGGCGGATGGAAAACAATGATATAAGTTTTTTTAAACGCGTTCAGTATAGGGCCAACTAGGACTTAGGAAAATAAAACCCATGGAGGAAATAAAATATTAAGACCAAAGGGACTAGGCCTAGATGGAACGATGGGCATAAGATGTTTTTAAAACCCTTCAAAAAAGGTAACGCTGAAATAGATCCTGACTAAGGCATTATGTAAACACAAGGGTTTAAGATGAAGACAAAGCTAAAACCCCAGCCCTAAGAAATTTTGCAACACCATGAAAGCCCAGTGACATAAGGTAGGGCATGAGTGAAACATTAGGAACAAAATTTGAAGTTCCATTAGTACAAGCATTGGAAAATTTTATATTAATAGTTTTTCCTATTACAAATATAAAAGGTGAGCACAATAAATAACATGTATTTTCCCATTAAATGTGAAGGATTTTCAAAAATTTATAGTGTTTAACTATTGGTCCATTTTTTGTGTTCAACTATTAGGCCATATGTGTTGTTTTTATAAAATAGAACACTCAGAACAAAACTTTGAAGTTTCATCACTACCCATAACCCTAAACCCTAAACCCTAAACCATTAACCCTTAAACCCCAAACCCATAAACCCTCTACCCTCTCTCTCTCAAGTCTCTCCCTCCTACCCCCTCTCCCTCTCTCAGGTCTCTCTCTCAAGTCTCTTCCTCATACCCCTTCTCCCTCTCTTATGTCTTTCTCTCACTCACTCACTCCCTCTCTTAGGTCTTTCTCTTCCCCACTCCCTCCCTCTCTCTATCTCTCTCAACTATCTTCAATATCCTACCCCCTTTCCCTCTCTTAGGTCTCTCTCTCACTCACCCACTCCCTCTATCTCTATCCCCTCCACCCTTAACCTTAAACCATTAAAACCATCTACCTGTACCCTTAACCCTCCCTCCTGCTCATCTCCCGCCCCTACCTCTCTCTCTCTCAAGTATCTTCAATATCCTACCCCATCTCCCTCCCTCTATCTCCCTCCCCTTAACCCTAAACCCTAAACCCTTAACCCTTAATAAACCCTCTTCCCTCTACCCTTATGGGTAGTGATGGAACTTCAAAATTTTATTCTAACTGTTCTATTTTATAAAAACAACACATATGAACTAATAGTTGAACACAAAAAATCTATTTGTTGTTATAAAAACAACATAATGATTTAAAATACAACTTATATTGAACAAAAATGGACCAATAGTTGAATCTTATTTTCCCTCTATCTCTATTTTCTTATTGTTCCTATTAGTGGCTAATTAAATCTTCATTGAAAACCTACAAAGAGCTTAGGTCCTTCAATCTCAAATCTTGTCCTAATTTCTTGATGAGAATCATTCCACATTGATTCCCAATATTGTGTGCTCAATTGGATGGTGTCTATAGTTTTCAATAAATCTATTCAGGAACCAAAAATCAAGGATTAAATGGCTTAAATAAGGTGTAAAACC
>VDFB02270651.1:128422319-128440192 GCA_007258455.2 Sequoia sempervirens | reverse complement strand
TCTCATATTAATATATATTACTATTATATTAATTATATTTTGTATTATATAAAAATATACTTATTATTAATTATTAATTATAATAATTTTATACATATTTAATAATTTTGTTAAAGAATATAATATCTAATTATGATAAATTCAATAATTATATTATTTATTATGTAAAATATAGCTAATATATACTTAACTATATTGTAGAATATTAAAACCTAGCTAAATGGCACCAAAATTTTGAACTTAATTAACATATTGTAAAAGCTAACGAAACTAGGTTCTAACTAGTCAAATTGGAGAAGTGAAAGGTCAATGCTAATGCTGAGGAAGAGTTTGGAGTAGTGAAAACAAGGTCAATGCCAGTGCCGAGGAAGAGTTTGGAGTGAAAATAAGGTCAATACCAGCACCAAGGAATAGTTTGGAGTTAAAACAAGGTCAATACTAGTGCTGACGAAGAGTTTGGAGGAGTGAAAACAAGGTCAATATCAGTGTCGAGGAAGAGTTTGGAGGAGTGAAAACAGGGTCAATACTAGCACCAAGGACGAGGTTGAGGGCACTCACGGAAAATCGACAACCAAGGGGCAATGAGTGCTGTAAGTTTGGCACCCCCATTCTCTTTAACCTTCAATTTTCATGCCTAGTTTCCAAAGATCTTCTCGTACATTGGCACCCCCATTCTCGTAAAATGGTATAAGATAAGACAAAAAAAATAAAATATCTTATACAGAACATATCCACCTACAATATCATTCAGCATTTTAATTAATTTTGAATTAAACTCTAAAACAAGAGTCATACACACCACAACAGTGAGATGAACGAAATAACCCTTGATCATTTTATTCAAAATTCAGATATGCTTGTACAATGGAGAGACATGAGTTTGAATTAATCATATCAATTCAAATCCCAGTACTGTCATATAAAATCAAATCCCCATGAATTCGAAACCTACTATAGAATGACTCAAAACCTAAATTGCATTTTCCCTAAAGCCATCAGACTTTACAATTTTCTCTGCAACTTCATCTAGACTTGACCAAAAATATCTAACTTGCTAACCTGTACTTCTGGCCTTGAAATCCTTCTTATAGAAAAAGGAGGAGAAAACAAGCATCGGGCTAGAAAGCACATGTGTCACCAGCCAATTGGACCGCCTTGTACTCTTTATCAGTTGGCCAATCAAAATTGACCACCTCATTCACCTTGACACTATAAGGATTGTACTAATTGCCACCGATTTGCTTCTCTTTCAAAAGACTCCAAAATGAGTTGGTGCTAATGATTTTTTCCATACAGCTCACCAACAAATCATAATCTGAGTTACCCTATTTTTCAAGGTTTTGTAGTCCAAACATGATATAAAGTGGCTCTTACACTTTTTGTGATTACTGTAGCTTGTGTAATAGGCCCCGTGGATACTGTTTTAATTGTAGGATGCATGAATAGGCCATAGGTTTCAACAAAACATGTATGGGAGATTTGATTTTATGAATTTTTATCCATCTGTAGACCTAATGGGTTGTTTCTAAAACACTGAATATAAATGATACACACACACACACACACATACACACATATATATGTATACATGTATATGTATTTTTAAATGTAAATGTAAATACAATTACTGGATACTCTCCTAGAACAACAAATGCAACATATCAATCATAAGAAATCTATATCTATGTATATAAATGTGTATTTCTAAATGCAAGTGTAAATGTAAAGAGCATATGGTTTTTTAGTGTTATAGATACAACATATCCATAAATTAATGTAATTGAAATTCTAAAGTCTTCAACACATATAATATGAAATCGATCATGTTGGTGTTTTTTCCTATAAACCAGGTTGGTCTTCTAATCTACCTATGGAATTGCCAATTCCAATCAAGGGCAGCTCGAAGGACCTGGACCAACTGATGAGGATTTTAATAATAACCTCCTACACTTTGGGCTCTACAAGACCCAAGAGGGTGGTCCCTATAATGTGTTTATGATCTTTGCACCAAACTCATAAACAATTATTAACGATTCACAAATAATCCCACAAATAGCTCAACCAAATAGGATACCACTAAAATGAATTGGCCTTTCACAAGTAATATCAACTACTTGGAGCATGAGATGATTACAACATTATTTTATAACTTATGATAGTCATTTTATTTGCAATTTGGCAGCAAGCCCTAAGCAAAGACATACAGACAGAGAGTTTCACAAATTCATACAATTTAGATCAATGCCATATACCATTAGGGAGTCAAATTCACAAACATTCATGACTCAACAATAGATTTAAATACTTAGCACGCATGATCCCTGGCAATATTGCATTACAATAGTGTCAATTCCTGTCCTAGCCCAATACTTCTTACTAAATCCCTATACAAACATACCCATCCATGATTCCATCCAAGCACTTTAATTAATTCTTTGAATTAAAGCCAAAACGGAAAACACACACATCAGAGCAATGAGATGAATGTTATAATCCTTGATTATTCTATTCAAGATTTTGATATGTTTGTATAGAGGAGAGACATGAGGCTGAGATATAACATCATAGCTCAAATGCTAGTGCTGCTTATGAAACATCAAATCTCCATAACTTTAAAACCCATTACAGGATAACCCCAAACCTAAATTGCCTTAACATTCAAAAAGGTTCTTACAATCTACTCTACAACTATACCTAGACTTGACCTTCAAAATATCTGACTTTCCAACCCTTATTTCCGGCCTTGAAATACTTCTTATAGAAAATGAAGGAGCAGCAAGCATCGGGCCAGAAATTACACATCTCACCAGTGAATTGGACCGCTATGTGCCAATTAAAAACTATGATAAAAACCACTAAGTCCCAGAGCATCTTTTCATTGATTTCTACAAATTACACAATAGCTGCAACATTTGTTACACCTCAAAACCTATGCCCAAAGCCACCATAGAAACAAAACCATAATTAGTTTTAATATAACTGTTCAACTGTCAGTTGCTAGTAATAGACACCAGTTCACTCCTCTTCGGTTAAGTACTTGTCCACCCAATTCTAATATTCCTCATATGTTGGCCAATTAAAATTCACCACCTCCCTCACCTTGGTATTGTAAGGTGTGAATTTCACTGCAACCTAGTTGGCCACCCTCTCAAATGACTCTAAGAACATGCTGATATTAATTATTTTATCCATGCTGCTTACCAACAAGTCATGGTCTGAGTCATCACAAATCAATTTGATTTGTGCATTAATAACCTCTTCTACCCTATCTTGCCACTGCTGCAGTGTCTTAATATTTTCATGTGCATCTATTACATCTAGCATAAAAGTGTCATTCTAATCATCAAAACTCTTTACTAGTTCTCTAATTTTCCTACTCAAATCATCAGGCAGGGCCTGGAATCCCTTTAATGATTTTACAAAGATTTGAGTAGGCTTTAATGACCGGGGCTTGTTATTTACATCAAATCTAGAAGCCTTAAACATAACATCTAAATCAGTGGCCTGAGGGATCCACTTCTTAACCAGAAGTAGAACCACTTCCCGATCTCTGTTAATGTTTTGTATTCCACCCAAGAATAAAGAATATAAAGAATGTATAGCTGGCAATCTAGAATCAACCTTCTCATTTAAATGCCTCAAAATGGTGTCAACCACCTCATTGTGTTTAGCCATAGCACCATCCTCACTCGCCCTTAGGGCAGCCTATAATTCTATGATTTTATTCATCATCTGCTTTTTGGTAGGATCCGCAGAATACTCATCTTCCTCTTCGACTGGCTCTGGTACAGGGCTATTAGCAGGTGTCTGAATTGGGGATCCAGGAGTAGAAATGACCCTAAAGTAGTAGGTAATGCTCTGATAGTAGAGGCACTAGAGGATTCTCCCACATGCCCGTATCTCAATCTATCTACTTCAGACTGTAGCTCAACATTTTTCTATTGCATTCTAGTATACTCCCCAATTATTGCATTGTACTTTTCCATCATTCTTTTCTTTTAGCTGTCTTCTGGGCCAATTTGGCCACATTCAGTGTCAGGCTTGTGGCTTCTGTTGTTGAGGTTTCAGAAGCTCTCTTGATAATGATTATGCCCCTTAGACTTGGGCTAATATCAGCCACATTTAGTTTTCTACCTTGAGGTGCCAATGCCCATATGGCTAAAGTTTCATATTCCTCACTAAAAGTAGAGTCTTGTTAAGCTACCTTGACTTCTTCTTCACTGTTTTGCATAGGATTCTTAGACTACATAATAGCATTGAATGCTACAACATCAATTATGTCCCATTCAGGGAGGAGTAAGACACGAGCCTGAGATACAAGTTTCCTTCATCAGGAGTGATGCTTTTGAATTGCTCCATTAATTCAGCTTTGACTTCATCATCATTCTCCTGGTCATACCTGCCAGGTCTTGATTCCCTCCTAGTCTTGCATTTATCTTGATATTCTTCAAGCTTCATCCTCTAGATCAACTGCAAGAACATAGGAGTTTTCACGAAGGCATCATCATCCAAGAACGCCTTGCAAGCCACCATCTTGGTGTCCTATACACACTGCCCCTTTATATCCATATCAGTTAACACCATTTGTGTTGATCTAGGAGGGGAGGGGATACCAACCTGGATGTCCTAATTAGTTACAATTATTTCATCCACCAAAGCCTCTTGTGACTCATCAACTATTCATCTCTTAAGGCTTGGCTTTGATGGTAGCTCTACAAGGTCATTTCTAGGTGGTGAATCTAGATCCACAATCTTTATCCCCCCAGGTTTCCTAATCCCATGACCCGGTTGTGATGATGTTTTCATTATTTGTTTCCCTTTTTTATCTCCTTCATCACTACTATCATCTCTCTTCCTCCTGTATAGAGGCCTGTCCACTGGTGGTTGATAGGTCAGCATTGTTTCTTCAAGCCTCACCTCTAATCCCTGAATTTCCCAGTCTAGTTCCAAGTTTATTTTCTTGGTTCTCAGGGTGCTCATGATTTCTTTGAAATTATTCATCAAGAAATCAATTCTTTTATTAAATGGAGTGAACTCCATTAGTGGATCATATTTTGGATCCAGTTTATGCACCATGGCCAACATTTTCTCATAAGCAATCCACTTCTCTCTAGTTAATTCATGTTGGCTCAAATTGAACTCATTTCTAATCAAATCTTTAGGAAAATTGAAAACATGAGCAAACTTGCCACCCTTAATTATTTTCCTAAATAGGGCAAAGAATCCCTCAGGGTCATGATGCCTCCTACATCCACTCTTCAAATGGTAGTCATCAAAATATCTGTCAAAGTGAGCCCATCCTCCCTTGGAAAAAACAAAGTCTGAAAAAATAGTATAATCAGGGAACAAAGTCCCTTTTCCTTTTCCTGTCAAATTATCTTCATGAATGCAACCTAGTTGCCACATGACATCTACAAATCCCATTCTTGATGGTACATTATATGGGAGAATATGAGGAGCTCCTTGGAAACCATAAACCCTTAGGACAATGCTTACAGGGTATAGAATGATGTCACCCCAATTATGACACACCTTCAAATTAGGCTTCCTCACTTTGGGTCAGAGGAAGTCGTGCAAATCCTCAGGAATCCTTGGCACATTCACCATCAGTCTAGCTCTGAGCCTGGAAGCAAAGCAGTTATCAAACTGCACAAAACTAGCATCTCCCTTGTTGTAAGACAAGTCTGCACTCCAAGCCTACACTGGTAATTTTTCTCCATTCATCTCCTCCCTCAACTCCATTTTCTCTGAGAAGAAATCAGAATTCTTGTACAAGAACATATGCATTAATAAGGAGTACCAAAAGAAATGAGTACTAGTGTCCCCCACATACAAGTTCAGCAAACCCTCATGTATCCTTTCAGCAAGGAAAGAAGCATAGTCGTACACTACAGAAAAGTTAGGATGCTGAATTTGAGCCCCCATAAACATATAAGCAATGGGCATCTTAGTATTAGGGTTGAAACCTAAAATTTGGCAAAGTGAATAAAAAGTTGCTAAGAAATGATCAGCAAAACAACTCAACCTGAAAGGTTCCTGGTCAGTTGGGCTGATGTGAATTGTTGAACTACCCACCCTAGCTAGATGAGGAGGAAGCAACTTTAATCTAAAAAGAGGTTGTACCTTGGCATATTCTTGCTCCATTTCATCAAGGTCTATCTAGACCAAGAAAGATCTGTATTCACTCAAATCAAAAACTTTCTGAATCTCATCTGCATTTATATTCAGTAAAACCCTACCATCATTATCCCTGATAATCCTTGTGATGGGATCATATCATGTAGCCACTTCCCTAAGTAGGTCAACATCAAGAAATACATTCGACACCACAAGTTTTCCCATATCATATCTCCAACCATTTGAAAAAGGATGAGACATATTTCACTTCCCATACCATCTCCTAAACATTTCCAAGCCTGTCATTTCTACCCTAGCATCCACAATGTTATAGGTTTTATATCTTAATCCCTCACCTAAGGCTATCCCATTTATTAAGATGAAACCCCTATTTTTTTCATTTGTTGACAAAGGGAATTGTTCAAGGAAATCATCATATAGATTCCTTCACAAATAATCAATATGGCCAGAATGTTGCTTTAGTGGCGCCATTTCAAACAACCAAGGCTTCTCCTAAGATCAAATTTGTGAAAAAACTAGGGCTACCCAAAACAAAATTACAGTAGAATTTTGCAATTTCCCACAATTCAAAAGAACTAGTAACCCTAGAACCTTAATCTAGAAAATTGATGACAAACACAAAACAACCCTCCACAAGAATCACATTCAAATAGAAACAGTGATAAAGAAAGTAACTCATGGGATTTCGCGCCCTGCAGAAAATCAAACCTTGCTATAACTGCTTTGAAAAAACTCTATCTTTGGCTCTGGACTACTTGGAAAACACTTGAATGCCCTTGTGGTGAAGATAGCCTGAAATTAAATACTTAGAATTTATGAGAAATGGCTAGAAGACGTCTCGTCCGCCATTAAAGCTTACTTGCACACCGTGCCAATGGCTTCAATTGTATTTGATGCAAATTTAAATCTTAATCGTCGATCTCTTGTTTCTATCATATTATCGAACGGTCACCTTCAAAGAAGGTGACAACTTCTCCACGTCATTATCAAGGACCCACCATAATACGCAGCACCAAAAGAATACATGTGGCACCCGCCCACGATATCACAATCATTAAACTCCCTTAAGTTTAGGATCACGCGATAGTGGGCAACCATTGATTCTTTTCATCAGTGATCATGATCATACATAACAGGGAGCAGCATCAATACCTATCTATCGAGCAGTTTTTTTCAACAACGTTAAAACATCGCCATTGATCATGAGCACGTGCATCTCACATGTGGTTTAGTAACCTGCTCCATAACGCACTAAAGTTTGATACACATATTAAACACTTTTTTTTTACTCTTTTCAGCATCGGAAAACTAGGACACGTGGCGCCCTCCCGTGATATCACGATCACCAAATAGCTAGCGGTGGTGTCATCGCGAGATCACGGGGAACGGTCAAAATCAACTGTAGGGAAATTGACGGTCATCAAAATAACCCCTGCAAAACATTAAAAATACTTAGAAGAAAGTAAGGGGAAAGGGACATTACCTAGGGCAATGACAGTCGATGACTCAATGTTGTTTTAAAAGCGCGAGGCATGGACTGACATAGACTTTAATAAATAAAAGGGGCAGGTGAAATATTTAGCATTTTTATTAAAAAGGGGTCTGGCCTAGACGATTCAATGGGACATAAGTTGTTTTTAGAACCCCTCCTCTAAAGGTAACGACAGAAAAAACCCAACCCAAAGATAGAACACCAAGGTTTCATGGAAGCAAAGCAAAATTCTAGCCCTAGGTACCTTCCGAATAATCAAGACAAACTAGTAACAAAAGGAAACCAAGGACTTAAATTTGAAGCTCCATCAGATCAAACTATTAAACTACATGAGAAATAAATGAAAACAATAAATGCATATGTATGTGTATTTGTAAATGTAGGTGTAAAATAAATAAGAATAATGAAAATTATAAAAGAATATAAGGAAAGGTCTCCTCCCTTCTTGGTAGTGATAACCTCCTATACACACAACCCTTAAAAATTATGAATAGAGGAATATAATCTTTGAAGAACTCAAAGTTGATTCTCTCCTACTTTATGCAATTAGTCATTTTATCCTTACAAACATTTATAGTGATTACTAGAGGCACATAGACCAATTCTTCATAATAGAAGAATTTGATCTTACTTTTCAAATGATGGCATTATGAGAAAACCTTACGTTAAATGAATAATTCCTAGCTAAGTTCTTTAAATCATGTCCAACCATATAAGAGAAGACCGCTGCTATGTGTACCTAGATACCATGGAGAAAGGCTAGTCTTTGGGCTCTTTCATCAATCATCCTACCTTAAAACATACCAAAAATCTCCCAGCAATTAGGACATAGGAAGATTTAATATGACTTTAAAAAAATTTATTGCCAAAGTGTAAACTTATGATAACTTAACCGGGCCTAGTACACACTCCCTCCCCATTAACCACTTAGACATATGGAAATTAAATGTTAATTTGCTTCTATTTTTAGTATCATGTAGGTGTCCAATAAACCACTTGGTGGTGTTTCCCTTCAAGTTTATTTACTTGAATGAAGAGAAAAAGTCCTTTGATTACAATTAGAGAATACATTTGAGGCCTTGGTTGTGTAACGGTGGACCATAGTCACATTTAACACTTGTTACTAAGTTTGGGAGTTAAAACGTTAAGTAGATTTGATTTGTGATGGACACATTTGGATGGTAGTAACAATAGCTTGTAATCTATCAAGACTTGATTACCTTATAACCTGTGAAATTCTAGCAATGAAATGATAGATTAATCATAATGTCACCTTGGGATCACATCACCATGAAAGAACTTCATCCAACATCCTTACGAGTGCAGGTACCACTAAATAAGTATTTGTCAGATTTGTCTTCCTCGAGCAAGGGAAATTCAGGAAGAGAAGAGGAAAGCGAGACATGTAGTATGTCTAAAAGAGGGAGATCAACTAGAGGTCAAAAGATTAGAAGAAAATTCCATAAACACATTGAATTTTTTCTTGCTGAAGAGGGGTCATGTTCTTATGATGATGAGAGAATAGGTGACGTCGAGGTTCCCTTGAGGTACAAACATCTACGGAAACAATGGGTACCCAAGGAACTTCCTCCAATAAACATCAATTTTTGTGTCAACGAGAGGATATATCGCATAGCACCATTGTTATTACATGGTTTGGGCCTATTTTGCGTGGACGACATAAAGGTTTGTTACGAAAAAGTTACTGAATTGATGAAGTATGTTGGACCCTGTTACAGTTACAAACATTATATGCAACTGGTTCGATATACACGAAGTATGCGTAGGTATGCACTGTCAGAAAATTATATACAACTAAAAGATAAGGATCAAATTAAAGGAGTGGCTATGTACATTGACAGAAGGCCAAAAACATTAGGGAATATTGCAGAGTTTATAAATAGTACATGACCTAGGTCAACAAATAAGCAACCCAATTGCATATTCGAGGTGCGCGAGGGAAACCATGTATTCATATGTGTGATAAAACCAATAACTGCAGGGGAAGAGTTGCTAATTGATTACAATTTGAATCGCTTAGTTACAAACACAATTACTATGGGGGTGGTATGTACTATGTACCATTTTATCCAACCTCCAATGAATGACTCCACTATACCATTTTATTCTTATGTTTTTTTTCATAGGTCTATTGGTTTCATTTTGGTAATGTTTTTTTATATTTAATTTTTGTCATAGGGGGACATTGATTGTACGAAGAAGGCTTTGGCCTAGAGCATAGATTGCGATGTATCTTCAGCTGCTTCTACCCGACAGGTTTACCTCATTGTAATTGTACAAATTAGATACAAGGAAAATGTTTTATTATTATGTTTTTTTCATAAGTTTTTTGGGTTAATTTCGATAATTTTTTTAATATTATTGTTGTAGTCAACTGATTAGGGAAAGGCACCAGCAGTAGAGGAGAGCATCCATAGTGAGGTGCAGTCAATATTTTCTGATGATGACATGGCTTATTCAGCAAACCCTTTCGATATGATAAGGAAGCTCATGAAAATATGCAAGAAAGAAATGACTCAATTGATGTTCAAAATGCCTCAAACATATGAGATAAGAGAGAGGGTTAAAGTATTGATAGAGAGATTACAAAACTTGCAAGTAAGCTGTCATGAGGTCTTTAATTATAACATAAGTTCATTCATGGTTTTATATTTTGTACTCTTTTATGTCATGAACTAAAATATGTGTTGTTTTTATAGGGTTATTTGCCTCCTCATGATGCTCATGGGCATGATCAGGGTATTGCAAGTACTTCCCGAGGAGTAAGGGTTGGTACAAGTGTCCATCCTAATCTTCCTAGGCATACATCACATTATCTAACCCCATCATCCGTGCCTATATTGTCGTTTGAAATGTCCACAACACATACCATGTAGGCATCCATTAACACACCCTCTGGCAGCAAACA
This sequence comes from Sequoia sempervirens, assembly GCA_007258455.2. Lineage (NCBI taxonomy): Eukaryota > Viridiplantae > Streptophyta > Pinopsida > Cupressales > Cupressaceae > Sequoia > Sequoia sempervirens. The sequence goes on along the minus strand of VDFB02270651.1, from coordinate 128,429,633 downwards.
CATACTAGAACATGCATCAAGACATGTACCTGGGGATGCAGAGGCCACTGGTACTGGTCATGTTTTAGCAGCTTTTCTTGGATCTTCGCGTATTACTAGTACGAGAACATTGCTGGTCACACTTGTGTTGACCAAGTATTTTGTTCCCATAAAGATAGAGAAGGTCCCAGGTACTTTAAAATGTTTTAATTATTATTCTATATAATCTAATTGAAATTTACTTATTGAGTGCTCTTTTTAGACTATTGATCCCATGATCATTTTGTAGGAAATGATGTTTTTTTATAAAAATCTAAGTGATATTACATTGGAGCTCTTCGGGCCCACCATACATACAAGGTGGAATACCCAAAATGAAGATTTAAAAGATGAGCTCATTAACTGTTTAGTTGTGCTATTTGGTGATAAAACATTCAACCGAACCAAGGTCCTTAAGAAAGATGGTACCTATATAAAGTATGCAAGGGACCAAATAGGTCACATTTAGAGAAGAACAAAAAGTACGAGTGTCCCCCCATGATTTCAGATAGGGAGTGGAAGGACCTAGTGTCTGATGGAAAGGAGAAGGCTGAAAAGAAAAAAGGAAAGACACCACTGGGCCAAGGAAGGTATGTGATATAGAAGCATAAATCTGAAAAAATCCTGATTAATCATGATTATTAGAAAAAATTGCACGCTGGACTCGATTTATTCCCTGATTTTTTGACAAAAACATTGACTTTTTGGTCAATGATTTTTTTCCATTTCAAACTTCAAAATTTCCAAAAAAACATGTTTAAAATCTACAAAAAAACGTGAATAAAATTGAGTTGATTTTCGTGCAAAAAAAACCATGAGACCATGGCTTGTTGCTTACTATTATGCTTTGATAGATTTTTTCCAAGCATCCATAGCTTGTTTCAAAACACCTATTTTTTGGCTTTTATCCACTTGTAACAAAATGTACTATTTGATAAAATGCTTTGGTGAATTTATGTCTGAAAAATGCATTAGCATAGAAAGCGATTGAATAACTTGAAAAAAATGTCTGAAAATGCTTAGTCTCATGGTGATGGAATGCCATGATGAAGATACCATGACAAAGAAACAAATTTCTATGGTTTTCGGCGTTCCATCCGCCGAATGAAGGCGCATTTCTTTTGACGACCCTAACAATTCAACGCACTTGCCCCAGTCTATTATTGCTTACTATTATGCTTTGGTAAGATTTTTCCAAGCATCCATAGCTTGTTCAAAAGCACCTATTTGAGGATTTTACTTTTAGCCATAGCATGAAGGCATTGAAGCTGTTTGATAAAATGCTGCTTTGGTAGACATGTATGAAAAATGTGGTAGCGTAGAAAAGGTAGTGAACTATTTGAAAAAAATGATTCAAAAAATGTGGTCTCATGGTGATGGAATGCCATAACCGTACATGACAAAACAAATTTCCTGGATTGTGGCATTCCATCTCATATGAGACTACATTCTGAGCATTTTTTGAAATGGTCACTACTACCTTCAATCTATACTATTATACTAATATGTGATAGATTTTTCCAAGCATCCATGTAGCTTGTTTCAAAAGCACCTATTTTTAGGCTTTTAGCCATAGAAACAAAACAATGAAGCGTTTGATAAAATACTTTGGTGAACATGTATGAAAATGTAGTAGCATAGAAAGGCGTTGAACTACTTCAAAAAAATGTCTCAAAGAAATGTAGTCTCATGGTGATGAATGCCATGACGAATGCCATGACAAGCAAATTTCTATGGATTGTCATGGCATTGCATCACCGTGAGACTGTATTTATTTTAGGCATTTTTTCAAACAATTCACTGCCTTGTCTATGTTATTGCTTACTATTATGCTTTGGTAGATTATTTCCAAGCATTCATAGCTTCTTCGAAACCACCTATTTGAGGTTTTTACTTTTTAGCCATAGCATGAAGGCGTTGAACTGTTTGATAAAATGCTTTGGTAGCCATGTATGAAAAATGTGGTAGAATAGAAAAGGTAGTGAACTATTTGAAAAAATGCTTGAAAAAAATGTGGTCTCATGGTGATGGAATGCTATAATGAATGCCATGACAAGAAAATTTATATGGATTGTCATGGCAGTCCATCACCAGCATGAGACCACATTCTTTGAACATTTTTGAAACAATTCACACTACCTTGTGTCTATGATATTGCTTGCAATATTCTTTGATAGATTTTTTCCAAAGCATCCATAGCTTGTTTAAAAGCCCTCTTTTAGAATTTTAGCCATAACGACAAGGAAATGAACTGTTTGATAAAATGCTTTGGTAGACATGTATGAAAAATGCGATTAGCATAGACAAAAGTGATGAACTATTTGAAAAAAGTAATGTCTCAAAAGAAATGTGAATCATGGTGATGGAATGTCATGGCCAATTTCATGACAAGAAATTGCTATGGTTGTCATGGCCATTCCATCAGCATTGAGACTACATTTCTTTAGGAATTTTCAAACAATTCACTTCCCTTGTCTATGTTATTACTTACTATTATCTTTGGTAGATTTTTTCCAAGCATCCATAGCTTGTTCGAAAGCACCTATTTGAGCTTTTTACTTTTTAGCCATAGCAGTATGAAAAATGTGGTAGCATAGAAAAGGTAGTGAACTATTTGAAAAAATGCTTCAAAAAAAAGTGGTCTCATGGTCATGGAATGCCACAATGAATGCTATGACAAGCAAATTGCTATGGATTGTCATGGCATTCCATCACCATGAGACCACATTTGTTTGAGGCATTTTTTGAAACAGTTCACTACCTTGTCTATGCTATTGCTTACTATTATGCTTTGATAGATTTTTTCCAAGCATCCATAGCTTGTTTCAAAGCACCTATTTTAGGCTTTTAGCCATAGCTACAAGGCAGTGAATTGTTTGATAAAATGCTTTGGTAGACATGTATGAAAAATGTGGTAGCATAGACAACTATCACCATATGATATTTATGTAGTTGTAGTATGTTTTGTGCAATGTAATTAGTGATATGAATATAACCAACAATTTATTTTTTTTGAAATTCATGGATTGAACTCTGTATTTTATATGCTCTCAATGTCTGTATGCTATGGAAATGCCATTAATTTTTTTAAAAAAAGTAGTATGCTATGTGTGATACTATCAAAAATGTAATTATATACTAATTATTCTTTCTTTTTACATAATCTAACGTATTCCAAACTTTTCATAGGCTGCCTGACACATCGAAGGCAACAAAGGCAAGAATAGAAAAGCACAGGCAATACAAACTTGGCTCTGATGGTTATATGAAATTAGCTGCATGAATTGTAAGTATCAATAAATGAAATATTGCATCCAAATTATAATAAATTGAAAACAATTTTGGTTTTATCACAGCATAGAAGAAAAATTCATGACCTTCTACAAAAATGTAGGGCTCTGAATTCAATAGAGTTCCCACAAAAGAGGACCTGAAGATTGCCTTCTAGCAAGGCTATGGAGTCATGGCTAAACACCTAAGAGTCTTGACTGGGCAAACACAATCTTCCATTACATCCGACATGCAGGTAAATAAACTCAATAAAGTTTATTTAAAATTGAATACTTGTGCAATCTATTCAATATTAATTTCCACCATAAAGTAATTACATGCCTATTTTTTTTAAACATTGAAGCAATGATAATATACACTACACATGACATTGGAATGCAGCATAGTGAAGGTGGAGCAGAACGTATAGATGAAGGTCATGGTGTTCGTCACAGTACTTTAGAGCATGTAGAGCGTGATCAACATGTTAAGCATGATAAAGCTAGAGAAGATCAGGAATATGATGTGGCCCCATCAGGTAAAGAGGACCACTCTAAAGTTCTTTTAAACATATTTAATTGCAATTGGTATATTAATTAATGTAACCTTTCGTGTTTCAACTTTAGAGCATGTAGACCGTGATCAACATGTTGAGCATGATCAGGCTAGAGAAGATCAGAAACATGATGTGGCCCCATCCGGTAAAGAGGACCATCCTCATGTTCTCTTAAACATATTTAATGTCAATTGGTATATTAATTAATGTAACCTTTAGTGTTTCAACTATAGATCAGGATTTAGAGGGTGTTCAACATGTTGAGCATGAGTCTATAACAAAAGTTCAGGAACATGATGTGGACCCATCATGTAAAGAGAGCCACTCTAATGTTCTTTTAATTAATCAAATAATTGTAACAATAATAATAAAACATATCAGTTTAACATTTCTTTCTTATTGCAGCAGATCCCCCTTGAAGCGACGTCCACATCATGAGCAGACGACTGCACGTGTGTACATTAAGATCACAAGTAGAGGGTAGAACAACTAAAGGGGGGATAGATATTGATTTAGAAAATGATACTCCACTTCAACTTTATGTAGCTTTGAAAAAGAAACAAAAAAAGTGATTGTAATCATATCATGATAAATCATATTTCGAGCAATATGTAAAAATTGAAAGAATGATTATTATATGTTAATGAATGAATGTGAATATGTTAATTAATGAATGTTATATGTTATTAATGGATGAATGAATGAATGTTATATGTTATTAATGGATGAATCAATTATTAATGTTATATGATTGGGTATGGGGAATTGAGAGTGATGTGAGGGGGGGAGGGGCTAAATGAGCTTCCACCGTCATGTGGTTGGCCTTGTTAAGTAGAGAATATTAAACTATACTCAAAACAAAGAGAAGCTCAATAAGGTAATGCACTTTTCAATATAAGAAATGCATCATTTGAAGCATCAAACCAATATGCAGTCTGTATGTATGATCAGTCGTCAGTCTTCACAATGGTACATTTCCACGAATATTTTTTTTTTTAAATTTGCTTCTTCGTCACAATTTTGACGATAACCACCAACGAATCAACAGAAAGGCTTGATGAAGTTGCTATAGCTGCGACGATGATTTCATCGTAACTCCCTACCCATTTCATCGCCCTTCCGATGATATTTTGGCGTTGCTACCACGCTACTCCCTACCCATTTCGTCACACTTTCGACGAACTTTTGGTGTTCTTCCGACTCTACTCCTTACTAATTTCATCACAAAGTCAACAAACTCTTGGTGTTTTTTTGATGCTACTACTTGCCTATTTCATTGCACATTTGACAAAATTTTGGTGTTCTTTCGATGCTACTACTTGAGTATTTCATCGCAATTTTGATGAACGTCTTCTGTTGTTTCGGCGCTACTACTTGCCCATTTCGTCAAACCGGTGACGAACTTCTAGTGTAATTCATCGATGGATAAACAAAGTTTTCATTGATATTCTGACAAAATCTTGAGGTATTTCACAATGCCATCGACCAATGATTCTTTGCCGTTATTTTGACGTTTAATTTGTCGTCGGCCTTGTGACGAAAAAATAGCAACGGAAATTTTTTTTCCATTGTGTCGCTCTTCCGACAAAGATTTGTTGAACGACCGATGAACGCCCATCGAAAAATGGTGTCAAGTCCAGTAGTGTATGCATCCTAAATCAAGGGAGTCAAATTCAAAATCAAGATCAAATTTCACTAGAACAACTTGATTCACATGCCAAACTAATTGAATTATTGAGCCAAGAGATATCTTCACTCCAAAATCAATACACTCTTCCTTTGGTTGAACCATGCCATCAAAGCATTGAGTTGTGTCCACAACCACATCAAGAACAAAATCTCACATGTTAAGAGGTTAGATATCAAGATCAATATCAACAACAAACCTAATTACCCCATCTCGAGGATCAATCTCCACATTTCAAAGATCAATCACCACATCTCCAAAATCAATCACCACAAGGTCAAGTGCAAATCCCACAAGTAATAAATGAAAATACACACCACTTGGGAGACCAATCAAATCAGTCCTGCAACAATTGGTACAAGAAAATCTCATTAAGATCCCCATCTATGGGAACTATCAAGAACCTCTAGTTAAACTACCAAGGTATAATGAGGAGCACCATTGTGATTTCCACAAAACAAAGGGACACACAACATCAAGTTATATTCAACTCAAAAGTATCATCCAAGACCTTATTGATCAAAAGATAATCACTATTGGGGAACTAATCAAGATCTATCCATCAAAGGTTTTTCCACCTCATCCAATGATCAAATTAACATAGATCAAGAGACACTTTTCAATCATGATCAAAATCCACCAACAATACCCAACAATGATCTAATCTAAGAAATGTCAACATCATTTGACCCTATGGTTGAAGACATTGAAAATCCCTCCACAAAAATTGTTGAAAACAATGATCAAGAACTCTCCATCCATGAGCACCTTGAAGATGTTTCCACCCCATTTGATGATCAACTCACCATACATCAACAGCCACTTTTTAGTGATCTATTTTGAGTGTTAGAATTATTTGATCCCATTGACATAATCTATGATCCATTGACCAATGATCATATTGAAAATGTCTCTACATTGTCTTATGAGTTAGAGGACATATCTCAAGAATTTATTCCAAAGCATGATCAAAATCTTTCACCAAGGTCTAGCAATGGTCCTTTCCCAAACATGTTGACCCCCTTTGACCTCATGATTACAGATACTGAAGGAATCCTCAACTTGACACTTGATCCAAGCCCACTCAAAGATCAAGAGGATAATGAACCACTTTTATTCGTAATGAAGATATCCTAGAAACCTTTATAAGTAATCCATCCTTTAAAACTGACCCATGTCAAGAACTTGATCCAAAGCATGTCGAAAGCAACTCTGAAATCATTCAAGATCAAGAATTTGTATCTTCAAGATACTACAATAATCTAATGGACACTCTCCTATCTATGCAAGATGATCATATCCATGTAGCACATACTCCTCCATCTACCCATGAGATTCTTTTTGTGGATGAACACATAGATGATCTTCATTCAAAAGAGGATTCCTTTACTCCTAACATTATTACACAAAAAGAGCAGGTTATTAAGTTGTCAACATCAAGATCAAACATATCCCAAATTCAGATTGAGGACATCATGTATGAAGATATCCAATAGTATAGACTCAAGGAAACAGGTCAGATAGAACAAAATATTCTAGAGTCAGCAAAGTACCAAAGTAAAATAATGTCATCTATAGTTATCATTGATCAAATAATGCATTCTAAACAAGAGCTCTTAGAACGGGAGGAATCAAAGAATGAAGGTACTACTTCCACAATACTTGGGGCAACTATGTCTCAAGAAAAAATCAACATAGGGAGCACAAAAAGTCCTTATGATGAAACTAGTTTCAATACTACAACCAGCCACATCATGAATCTTCATCCACCCATCATCCCATC